>JAOTAV010043089.1:0-75552 GCA_026546445.1 Cyclargus thomasi
TTGTAAATGGTCGTGTTTCACAAACCGTTTGTCAAACACGACCTTGATGCAATCCAAATTGCACCCTCAGTTCATGGCGTAACATTGAATTGAGGGTGCATCTTACATATTAATGTTGTAAATGGTGTCCATCGAGTATAGCTATTTTCAATCTTCCGCCATGAAGTGAGGGTGCAATTTGGATTGCATCAAAGTGCACCTTTGCGGAATGTTTTTTCCCCTCATGTAGAACCCCTTTTTCCCTCGTTGTTTAGAAAATAGCTTTATAAACTCACCGGCGACAACAGTTTCGGCGTGCGGCAGACGCTGCAGCACGTGGTGGATGAGGCCGACGTCTGTGCACGCCTGAAGGTTCCTAACGCTCTTGCGCAGGATCGCGATGAACACCGACCATATTTCAGCCTGAAACACACCATGCTTGTAAGTTTCCACACATATACACTATCAGACGAATAGATTATAGCCAGATTTCTTAGCCTAGGTAGTTCGATGAGATTTATCAAAACCTAGTTGACAGATCACAAATGGGTACTTCGACTGGACATCGACAAGGCATACCCAACTAAATAAAATTATGAGGCCGACATATCATTATGAATCAATTTTTTTGGTCAACTTTATCAATCTTAAAGGAGAGAATGTTTAGGTACTATGTAGAGTACAAAACATGTTTAATAAAATAACCTAAAATGATCTTGGAATAAATTACACTGAAAGAAGGGCTTGTTTCACTACTTTTTTAGCAAGAACCGTTTAAGCTATCCACAACATACCTGACTGCTGAAATATGAAGAATCTGTAAAATAAAAATTGCGGATAGCCAATCCGATACTTATCAGAAGATGGTACAACAGCCCCGTAGAGACTAAGCAACACTGCCTGATACGTTTCGTACAGGCTGTCTACCACTTATTCGAAGGAATCTCCATATTCATCTACCATATATTTTCCATCATTTTGCTATCATTATAGCATATATGACACCTCTCAGGAAGTAGTGAAACAAATCAATAACAAATATAATGTAAATGATGGAGGCATCATAATACTATAATGAAACAACTTTGTTCGTAGAAACCCCTTTGAAGATCACATCGGTAAGTAAGCAAAGCTTGATAGCGGTCAGTGCTCTGCATACCTGCTTTCGATACGTCTTATTGTTAGCACCAATACTAGGTTTTCACAAGTTAATAACAGGTAAAATAGGTCTCGTTCACTAAAAAGGACAATTGTTTTTTTTATATTAGGGATCCCTACGAAAACCATTTGTATGCAAAAATACTGTTTAGTGCAGAATCCAGATACGACTTTAAACTTTTACTACTTTATTCATAAAAATATTTAAACAATGTTTAGCTAATTTTTAGATTCTCTGTCCCTTTCTGTCGTGTGAAGTTTTCAATATTCCAGAAAAGGACTGCGAATCTTGATTAGTTAAACATTCTTTAAATATTATGAATGAGGGAGTTAGTTGTGTTGATATTTAGGAATATTCTAAACACGTTTTGTTTAAAACTTATCATTCTTTACGAAACCTTACTCCCTACATCACGACACAAAGACTTCATCACAAAACCGCTGTATTACATGACCAACCATTTCAACTTCGTAATTGGCACATTAAATTTTTATTCCAGCTCGATGTTAGACCAAATGAAAAGTTTTCCCATTAATCAGGCCAGTTGACCGCTGAGCAATAAAATCCGGATAGGTCGAGCCAGCCTGATTACGGCGGATGTTTAATCGCTTATTTAATGAACTCTTGAGAAAGTTTCTACCCGCCGAGTATGTCTCAAAATGCAAACGAACCTTGCAAACTTCAGTTTTATTTTGCTCCACGATACTCCTTTATAAAATCAGAGCTTCCGAGATATTCTGTTAAATTCACAAACATAAAAAAGGACATCGCAATCGCTTGCAAAAATAAAAAGGACATTGACAAATGAATACAGAAATAATAAAGGCTATTAGGACAAAAGAAATAAAAATAATTATGGCATTCGTCGGCAACGACTTTTCAAATTTTTATTGGGAAAAGGGATCATTATGTAAATAATATTGGGGCAATAAATATAATGAAACAGCGCTGTATTAAATTGAAAAATTATATTAACTCTCTATTGAAAACAAAAATCGTTGATGGTATTTTTCGTACTAGTAAAAAATTATTTTATGAGCTATTACGGCTAATTTATCAGACATTCATAACATAGTACTCATATCATATCTCATAAGGTGACTCGGCAGATTCAAGTCACGTCGTTCATCACTCAGAAGGAGATTAAAAGACCCCCTCTCTGCTCAGGCGCTTATGATGCTTACACATTGTGATATTTCATTAAATCTGCTGGGGCACAGTCGTAACTCGCTACTGATTAATTATGACAATTCATAAAGAGGTCCAGAGTTAAACGGTTCTTTCCTAAATTTTGGATTTCCAAAAAAGCCGTGTTCAATTTAGTATGGACAAAAAAGTTGCAGAGCATTCAGAAATTAACCCTTTCCAAACTGACAAAGTACCAGGATCGCATAAAAAGGATAGCGGCAGTAGGTTATATTCGTTGCAAGAAATCCCAACGAAATCCTAACGGGAACAGCCAGGTAAAAATTGCTGCACATGTTAATAAAAATTTGAAAAGGGTTAAGATGTTCTACTTAGAGATCAAGCAATCATGATACTTGAAGAGATAAGAACTTTATTCTAACGCCCTAAAAGTCGACTGCAAGGTTTTGTAAGGTAATCAAAAATCATCATCCATGAACACTATAAAACGAAGTAGATGACCCCTATTGTTATGGTGTTTCAAGACTAGGAAAACATAAAATGCGTGTAACTGTTGAGGCATAATCCATGGGTTTTTATTAGCCCCGCCCCATACCTCCGCCACTAGATGATCGTTTGACGTCACAAATATTATTACAGTGGGGTGGCGTGGTGTGCAAAACACCGGAACAATAGACTTTCTACCCCAATCCCATAAACGTACTAGGCTAACATGAGAAATAAAGAGAGTTTTGGTTATGAATGGGGATGGGGATGTAAATTTTTTATCGGCATCCAAGCGTTACAGACTCAGGGGTAGTCCGTAGTAAATATTATTTCAATTAGACAAAAGGGTAACTATCGTCGAATACTTTTAGAATTTGTTTAAACACGCTTTTTAAAAAATGAAATAATGCGAAAGTCACATTTTAAGGAGGATTAGTTTAATTTGTGAAATCTATTTTATAATTTTAATAAAAAAAGCATCAAGGCTGATTTACACTGACTCAGTAACTTGCATCAGTTAATTGCCGAATCAGTACTGACCTGGCACAGTTATTGTGTAAATTGTTTTTAAGCTAGTACAGTAGTGTCGCCTCGACTAGCGAGTGACTACGTTTAAGCAGTATAAACTACTGACTACGTTTAAACAGTATAAATATTCGGCTCCAGCACTGACGTCAGTAGCTGGGTCAATGAAAATCTGCGTTAACTCACCTGTAAGCTGGGTGGGCAGTGGTCAAGCAGTTCCAGCATGTGTTGTATGTTCTGCGCGTCCTGGATAACGAAATTCAGTTCCATGTCGAACTCGCCACCAACCAGCTGCAAAGAAACTCTACATTAGATTCGCTGAAAACGTTTCACTGATACAGCAACAACATTTGACAGATATGATTTTTTATGATGATGAGAATCTGTCTTGATGAGAATCTGCCAAAATAGTAGTGATAGCCTAACAGAAACTTTAACGGTAAGCAGTGAAACAGGCCATAAACATGACATTTTAATAGATGTAATATTCCATAGATTATGAAATGTAAAATTCCAAAAATTCTGACAATTTTGATCTCGAATGTGCCAAAATATAAACAACAACGAGATAAGCTCCTTTTGCCGTACGGACGCCCTGAGAAATTCCATCTTCATCAAACTATATCGCATCAAAAATGATAGTATTTTAAGTACGTATGTGTAATGTATAAATGAAGTGATAATTTAATTTTTGTTAGTAACGAGCCTAGTAACAAGTTTTGTCGTATTACGTCAAACGTACGAATTTGAACATATCTTGAGAAGGTTAGTTTTGAACATATCTAGACAAGTTAGGGAAGGAAGTTAAGTTCTATTTAGTGGTAGCGGTCAGCACAACACTTTGTTGTCAATAGTGGTTTGTATAAAAATTACATTTTTTTGACATACGATTAATGAGCTACCGCCAAGTCTCGACGAATGCATAATAGCATAAAATTATTTTGTTCCTAATTAGAAACATTACCATATCCTGAAGTATATAGCTTTAGCAAATAGTAATGTTATGAAATTTCAGCAATTTTTTAAAACTTATTTGTAGTAAATATAACCAGCCTTTTACATTAAATCATATAATATTCGTCATGGACAATATATATTCGTGTAAGTACTTATAGTTCAAAACTAAGTGGGTTAAGCTCCAGCTGCACTTTGAAGTTTGGCGTTTAATTAGGATTTAGGTCCAGCTGCCGCGATAATTAGCGCGGTCGGCCCTAATTTAGGTCATACTGATATTTCATTAGTTAGCGCCTTTGGATGTGTGAAATTAGTTAAAATATTACGTAAGTACATTTTTCACTTTGCAACACCAGTCGTAAAAATTTGCGCTGACTCTAGGGCGCTTTAATTTTTTTCATGCAAATAAAGTGACCGCAACAACTGCAAGATTTAAGAAGTCACACGTAAGTAGTAAAACTAAGGCGTGATTTATCGGCACCAATATAAGAGCAGGCCTGGGACACTTTGTCAATAGAACGTACATTTAATTTAATAGAATCAGGCGTTACTTTGCGGAAATCCATAGCTTCATGTTTAGTAAAAAATTAAGATTTTTAACAATATTCCGCGAAAATTAATCTCAACTTGCAAGTAAAAATGCGGGTTGAAAACCTCGACGCGCGATTCGCCCCAACACAGGGGCATCCTCAGGATGTGGACTCTACGAAAAACGTCCGTTAAGTGCCGCCACCAGCCAAATCACCGTCTTTTATACACTACTATCCCCACTACCCCTAACTACCCTCACTAGTACCCCCGAACATATTAATAAGCGGTGACATAGTCAAACAGGTTTGGTCATTCAACAATGCAACTCTATTGTTTTTCTTTTCTTTTAATATCTCTAATTGTTCCAACACACTCAACCCGGTACAAGGAACACGTCGTTGGTTATAGAAATGGCCATCCTGATAAGTCTCATTTTGCTAATCAACTTTTAGATTGTAATCATACTATATCCGATGGCCACTCCTATAAAGTTTTACATAAATGCGATAAAGGCTTCCGGTTGAGCGTGTTGGAACAATTAGAAATAATGAAAGAAAAGAAAAACAATAGAGTTGCATTGTTGAATGACCAAACTAAACTTGAATATAACGTACACTCAAAACATAGAGATACTTACTACCTCTCCGAGTAACACAAAACGTGCCTATCTTGTGTGCTTTGAAAGCGAACCCTAATTAAAGTCAAAGATATAAATACAAACGTATCGACAAACGACACAATTCATAAAATAGGTCAGATGAAATCAGTACAGCTCATGATATGAGAGCTGTTATTTTCAATAATTGCAATTTTTCCATTCTAGAGCAGCCCAGGATACCTCGTTTACTGAATGTGCCAATACCAAGTCAGTTTTTCACAAAGCGACGTGTTCATAATTATTGCAGAAACACTGCTAAAAATACAAAGCACACAGTATTTTCCACGGCACACAAAATGTTTCTTTACTCCGAAAAATTCATTAAATACAAAGCATTCTGAAAAAAATGTTATCAGAAAAATTCATGGCAGATATTTTGTTCTTTTCAGCTTCGGTATTTTAACAAAGGATAACACGGAGATCTTTTGCAATTTTATCATTATATTTTGTAAAATACTTCAATGTTTTATAAGTTACATTGGTAACCCACTTAATATATTTTTATTACAATAATTTTCGCTGCCTCGTCTTACATTAACCATACATAAATCAGCTGTTTGTAATAATTCGTCACGTCTTCGGCAAACTTTCCATCAGCTAGCTCGTTTGCTCGTTTGCCCCTCATTGTATTGAAAACATATAACCTATAAGTGCTCCAAGTGCATGTTAAACTTTGGCCACTTTTACGTTAGGGACCCCCCCTCCCTCCATTATCAAAGATATATTCAAATATATACGTGCCACAGGTTACGGCTGTAACACAAGTGCAAGTGAAATTACGTTATAAAAAAAGTAGCTTTTGCCGGTGCCCGCAGCTTCGCTCGCGTTGAAAAGTATTTTTATGCAAACTTGCTAAATGAATGAATGTATCAAAAACTTTTCTTGGCGGATGCCTACGTCAAAAAATCTACCAGCATGTCAAATTTTAACTATACTATACTGTCTAGTGGCTTGGAGTTTGCGTTTAAAGGTCACTATGTCAGTCAGTCAGTAGAGGTTTTAACCAATTTTCAAAAACGAGGAAGTTATACGTTTGGCTAATTATATTTTTATAAATATATTGAGATACATAAACATAAAAGTGTGGTAGCGGGCAGTTTAGTTTAAGTTAGACTTTAACGCGATTATAGTCGGCAGCGGCTCCGATAATCAGATTGTCCGCCGGCTCCGTATCCTGTTCGTCCCTAGACCTTATATGGCAAGAACGATTGCGGAATCGATACGATTACTTATAAAAAACTTCCTGTTATTGTTTAAAACTTGGGAACGGATTAGGATGAGTGTTTTTTAATTGCACAAATTAGAGCAAGATTTATAGAACACAGCCTGTAGGTATACAATACACATGCGCATCACGCCCAAACGAAGCAACCAAAAAAATTGTAGTTGAACAAATGGCTAATTTTAGTGCGGAAAAATTACGCAAAATATTTATCCCCATACGACACGGGTAAAACCGCGGTGAGCAGTTAATAAAACTAATATAATAAAAATAATGGAAAAAAAAGTATTTCGGCAACCAGTTAAACTTTTTACTCCACAGTGCTTCTTCAAGTTGAGTGTGTTTCGGCGTGTGTCACTTAGTTAAGTCAAGACAAATGGTTCGCGAAATCTCGCGCATCAACGTGCTGGTAATAAATCTTGCACCCCACATGGCGGTGCCACGTAAACTCGTGTTATGTTTTAACATGAAACACTTTTGTTTTCAATAAAACTGCATTTTTTGTAGTAACGTGTCTCGTTTAATAGATATAAATCAATGTCAGTAAAGCTTTAGTATATTTAACAAATGACTCAAAAGCACCAACATGTTTACCACCCATCTACACACATAAAATTATACCGACAAAAACTTTGCAGTTTCGTTAGCATTTCGCAACATTAACCCATGAATATGCAATAAAACTACCAGGATGACATAAAAGGAAGAGGGTGTAAGTTCGCAACATGGATGCTGCGGACCCCTGTGGTTTAAGAGAGAATGGGCACTGCGCAATCTAAAGGGTGCGCGTCGTCCCTCGCTATTAACGACGGAGCAGGCTTTGCACGGGACTCGTTAAATATTTGCAGGGACTTTGAGCAGCTGAATTGACCAGGATGTAAAACACTGGTTTTAAAGTACATAGTACATACCATTAAATTTCAATGTTGGACGCGGCGGCGAAAATTGCATTGTAATTAAATTCATTAAGCGTAGTTTCAATTGCAAATTGAAAACTAATCGGTATTTACTGTTTATAGTTTGTGTTGTTGGAGCCTACATTATGAAGTCAGCTAGTAACATTATAAACAATCATAACAATACGAGGTCGTTTTAATCACTTTTAATTGTAACAAAATGAATTAAATATTATTAATAATTTGTTTATAGGTACATATTATTTGACAAGAACAAGGTTTATTAACTCTACAAAATACATAATTATTGTTTTAGTAATTTTCATAACAGAAAACTACTATGCACAAGGATTTAAACGAGTGGTGTTCTCCGGCCATTATGAAGCTATGAGCCGGTGCGTGACACTCGTTCGACTGATATAAGCCCGGTTTCCAGCAAAAATTTTAGTACAAGATGTGTGTCCGCAAACTTGCACGTTAACCGTGCTTTTTTATAATTAAAGCTAAAGTTATATGGCCATTATCGATACTTAAAAATCAGTATATTATGAAATTTAATTTCATTGAAATGAAATTTCATAATATCTATATTATATATATAAAAGAAAGTCGTGTTAGTTACACCACTTATAACTCAAGAACGGCAGAACAGATTTGGCTGAAAATTGGTAGGGAGGTAGCTTAGAGCCAGGAGACGGACATAGGATACTTTTTATCCCGTTCGACAGCCTTCGATTTTCCAATAAAAAAAAACACAATCTGCTTATTTATTGCAATTAAGGTGGAACAAAGTACGCCGGGTCAGCTAGTATTCTATAGTCGTAGCGGTTTCAGTGTAAAAGACGTGTTCATTTCGTATTTCTGTCATTCTATGTGTACGAAAGTACATCATATTTATTAATTTATGAATTACAATAAACCAGTATGAAAGTCCGTCATCAAACAAGCTAATGAGCATTCAGACCTTTCGTAAAACAAAAGCTGAAACCAATTATTTATTAAATTTTTTATCGAACAAATAAGTTGACATCATCCAATTAAAACCGAAATTATTATTAAGCCGACATTGTTGTGACAGTATGGAGACAAGAGTTTATTGAAAACCTGGCCTCATTATTAAGAGGGTGAGGCTACGCGCCTGGTATATTAACGGAGGTAATTAGACCTCCTAAAGTGCCCTTATATGATACTCAACTGTAATGCCAAGTATTTTCCTTAGAAACGAAGATCATAGAGAAGTTAAGAGATATTTTTACTTCTACTGCAAGATATTTTTATGATTGTTTATTATCAGTAACATTGCACTTCGCAATATGTATCTGTTTGAAAAAGTCAATGAAGCTGAATTAAAATTGGACTAAGAAATTGCTGGGAAGTTCAATCCACATTGCTTTTACGCAGCTGCTATATTTTGATAATCGTTTTTTTTTATTCTTTATTTAATCGCAAAGCGATTATGTCACCCGAATTCAAAAGCATACAAAAATATCCGAAATAAACTTAACATAAACACATATAAGCAAAATTTACCAGCGCTTAACTAACAAAAGTTTGTACGATTCTCTGGCCAAATCTTAGAAAGGATCGTCCAGAGTGTCGTGTTAAACAAAAGCTAACATCAGTCACCCTGCAAGGTCTTGCGTCCTTACACATTACATTACATGAGTACAGACACATTCAATCAAAACATGATATTATATATCATCGACCACATTACATCTCATCAAATTTGACTTTTTAATCATCAATTCGGTGAGTAAAAAGGCAAATTTGTTTGAGGAAATGTGACCGGGCCGAATCCTCAAAGCAGCATTAAAGGGTCTGATTAGTTTAAGTTATTGAAGACATAACTCATCTAATCCTTGTACTAAGGTTACATGAAAACGCAGGAGATTTACTGGGACCTTTTCTGTAGGGTAAAAAGGGTAGCCATTCTCCATTCATTCTATTGGCTACATGGCTTCATAACAAAAAATGTTCGATACCGTCGCTAGATGCAAAAAGGATTTCAAATAAACTTTACAATAAAGTGCAGTATTGCATAACCGGTACAATATCGTCCATCATAAATTACTTTGAATCGCCTATAATATTGGTTAGCAACAGTGGGCGGTTCAAGTTTCTTTTGTTGTATCTGAGGTAGACTGCAATTAGAAAACTGGAAAAAAGCCAGAAGCAAGCGTGTGCTTTGTGCAAATGTTGTTAAATGTTTTTGTGTTTTATTCCTTAGTCGCTTTTACACGGACCAAAACTGTTTACTATATCTCTTGGGGACATAGTAAGAAATAAAAATTTATGTATAAAGAAAATAAATAACACGATTACTTGATTTTTATTTTATATTGTCATTATAATTCATAATCATATTATTATTGATTAATTTAGCCGTATATATACAAAATTTTGTTTATTTAAATGTTTTTCTGTCAATCACGCCAAATCTACTGAACGAATTTTGATCAAATTTGATACAGGTACTAATAATAATATACTTTTTATTTAGATTATTTCTAATAAGTTTATGTTTATTAGAACATAAACTTTGAAATTATTCACGCTGGCAAATCTAGCATATTCTTTAGAGATAGTAAGAAATCAAACGATGATTCTAGTTTGATAGTTTAGATATTTTATAACAGTGTTGATGATTAGGTGATTTTGAGCCTTATTTATAGGCATGATGCCTGCAGGCGGTTCACACGCGCGTCTCCAGCAAGAGCCTCGATAAATGTCTCATGAATAAGAATATTGCATTTTGTATTCATCGCTCCTACCGCGACGACATCGGCAACCTAATGTGCTCGCCTCAGCCTGTGTCAATTACTGACACGCCCAACGCTTGGTTATAATCACATCGAAACATTGTTAGCTACGTTGGTCGAACACTAAGCGTTTAAAGGAATATATGTCCAAATAAAAAATAACCCGATTGCAGGAACCGTTGCAATTAACAGTGCAATACTCGAATTTGGCGCCATAAATCCGCCATTTTTTTTTAATGTTTAAATATATCCAGTGTCATTCTTACAGTAAACACGAATCTGACGACTCAAGCTCAAGCCAATTAGTCAAGCCGTTTAGACTGCAGAGCGTGCCAAGCAATTATATAGACATATATGCTTTCGAAAAATATAACCCTCCTTCTAGCGCAGTCAGGTAGTAAAATTATAGGACAGTTCAACGACAGCTTTTGCAGATTTGTTATTTTCTGCAAGCTCTACACAATCGGCGATAATCGTTGATCATGAGATAGTTTTAAATAATATGTTCATTGTGCTTGTTGCATTGAGCCAATAGCGATAGACCAGCTATTTGATACCAGCAACTTTGTGTATAATTTGTTTGTAGCGCGAGATTCATACATTTTTTATCCAAGGTATATCTATATCGAATGTCACCAAAATCGGCCTTCGGTATTGGGCCTCCGGTAAACTCACTCACTGGACGCAACACAGCGCAGCGCTGTTTCACGCCAGTTTTCAGCTTATCTTTTAAACAGCTTCAATGATAATGAAAATAAATCCAAAGCCTCCACGCACTAAATTTGAAGGTCACAACTCAAAAAAATAATAGTTTGAATTGAATAGAACGCACATACTCGTAAGTGCTTACTGAGCGGTGCTATTCACTCTTTTATATCGCTCACCGTTTTGGAGTCACTCTAAAAGCTCTTTAATACAACTGACGAAAATCTCAATACATATCTCTCGTTTTTATTTTAATACCTTTAATTCTGCATCAGCCAGCATCGAGTTTTGATTTTAATTCAATTCAATATTTTATTTACATGAGTTACAGAGACTCACTTGTTAGTAAAGGCTTAAAAATTATGTTAGTAACAATTACATTATTTTAGATTTAAATTGAATTATTTTAGCAGAATTTAATCACTTCAGTCAGACAATACATAATAAAAAGAATTTTAGTGTCTGTTTTTGACGACCTAAGACCTCAAAGAGAATTTTATTTACAAAGCCTTCGATGGACTTTAACGGACCCAACGTTGAATAATGTAAAGACAAAGAGGCAAATAATTACCTATTCCGTCTTTATTGCGTTTATTGTCAAAAATACGTTTTACATAATTCTATACTGTAGGTAGATTAACGCTTTCGTTTTCTTTATTGAACATAAAATTAATGTTAATGAAAAATATTTTTTTTTTTTCATTTTTATTTACAAGCAAAATCATGAGGTTTAGCCTGAAGAAGTTTTAAGATCAGCTTTATAAACAATCTTTGCTAACAATGTATTGAGCAATAAGCATCAATGGGGGATTTTTTAAAAGCGAAACTGAAATGTAGAATTCAAAGTCTATAACAGTCTGCTTATTATTCAACCAATGTATATTCTCTTTTTTCCTTTCAACTACGGAACTCTGTTACTGAGTACTGAAAAACGTATTTTATACCCAATTAATTACGCCAAAACCATGCAACCAATTAATAGTAAACAGTTCCATTAACCTGTAAGCTCCAATTTTGATGTAACATGTAACATGTTCGACAAATTTAAACGCAATTTCCGGAGAATTAACAAAAATTACACGAGAGCCAGTATCGCACGAGATTATCCCCATTGGCGGCCATTTTGTTTAATGACAGTAGATTTTAAGCTACCCTCACAACATATTGCACCGGTAATGGAATACGTATTTAATTTTGAATGCAACAGTGTTTTATGTACATAAATAAGAACAACTTTAAATGGAGATTAAAGTACGTAATTTTAAATTGTTTTTGGGTTTTAATTTTTTTAATAATTAAAATATGATGTGGTAATCGGTTCTAACGTTTTTAACTGGCAGTTACGGTTACAGTTAACCAATCGGCTAGGCCATAAAAAGGATAAACTGTTGTCAAAAAAAACTTAAAAACTGAGTATTAACATCACGCACAACAAGTAGCCTTTATTTCAATATCATCTGAGTTCCCTAAGAGTCTTGATAACGCTACTACCTGGTAACGGCTCTTCAACGAGTATTTAGTCGTTACGTCAAATTCGTTAATCAATCACTCCCTATAGGTTATACATGACACAAATCTCGATATCGAGTTAGCCTGATCTTTACAGCAAGGGTTGTCAAAATATCTTAACGGGTCGTTGTTATACTACTAACGTAAAAGTACATTCAAGTGCCTGGATATCAAGCTATTGCGCAAAAACCTAATATTACTAAACAAAAAATTTAGAATTGCAACATAAACAAATGGCCGCAAAATCAAACAAAATATGGTTAAATATTAACTAAACCGTACCACGTACGCATTAGATGATGATGAGGACTGAATTTGTTTGGTGCAAATGTAGGATACATTTGCACCAAACAAATTCAGTCCTCCTTTACACACCTTTTCATCGCCAATAAAGGTGACTATAAGTGCCATATAAAGACGATTATGAAAACAAATTATCGCAAGGGTTTCGAGTAGGGGCAACCCTAATTATAATCAGGGCACAAGTGAGCGCGTAGTGGTCGGGATTTATTGGACAAAGGGAATGTGCTTCGGCACCAACCCCACCCCGACAGATATTACGGGCCGTTTATTATTAACGATACTGAATTACTTAGACGCGGTCCTCGGTCATCGTGGAGATAATCTGTAATTAATGTCACTTCTCACATGGATAAACTGGTGACAGGTAATTCCTTACCACCGTTAGGTTCTTGGCTAGCTTCCAAGACGTCACTACTGCATAACTTACAAGATTGGCCCGAATACTACAGTGTTTACTGTCACTTCCGAAGGCGTACTGTTTTAATCCAGACAAATCCTTGAAGAACGTAAGGTAAGGTAGAATCACTCCTGGATTTTTCCGGGTCTGGCGACCCGGAAAAATCTACTCCTGGCGAAATAAAGTCAAGCCTTAACGAGGGGTCTTAATTACATACCCAAAAACTTGTGTGTCCAAACTTTTTGGTTCTCCATAGTCGAAGTTAGGTACATTTGTGGAGCAATTCTTGGACATTAAACTGGAGGTGGACAGGCTTGGGATACAGGTGCTTACAAAATGTATAGAGGGACATATACGTATTTCAATACCTAAAATCGATGTCGATTTTGCATATAGCTATGATGTAGACAGCGGGAAGTGTTGCTTTTGAATCTCAAAATAATACGGTGATCAAGAATCATTGCGCTCCATAATTCCTTCTACTAAGGCGCACTGATAAGTTGGTCAGCAAACTCCGACGTCGGCGCTGAATCACATCTGGGGAATTATGGCGGCCACACCCCGGCCACTTTGTTGCAATTTGTGACAATTTGCCCGCACTATCATGAAACTACCTGAATGTTCCCGAGCGTAATGTTACATTTGCCCGCACAGGTTGAATGTAAATTGCGAATAGAACAGCCTCGCAGGTCATATTTTACAAACATTAGATGCCTGGCTACTCGTTACGTCGTTTAGTATTCAAATGAAATAAACGGACCTTTGTATTTACATGTTACAATTTACAACGAGAGGTAAACTACATTCAGTCTCTAAGTTCCATTAGAGGGTGACGTAACTTGCAATCTGACTGCTAATTCTGTCGGATTGGAAAATGATTAATGCCGAGTTTGTGTAATAAAAGTTCCTTAAGCCCGACGGCACCTGACAATTACGAGAGCGGTAATTATACATCGTTCGAACGGGATCACTTGTTTGCCGAATAATTAAAGGGATGCCCCCATAGGCGCCAGACGCGCGCTGCTTTGTGCCGCGCTGCACCGGTATCGTCGTCGTTATTTTTAAAATACCATGGAGGAATTATACCTAGAGTAGCAGATCCCATACAAATTAGTGTGTCCGTTGTTTTTAGTTCAGACCTGACCGATAGATGTCACTAAAGGTATCAAATACGCTATATTTAATAAAAATTTAGTAAAAAACGTGCCATCTAGTAGACTATCCTTAAAACTCGTTTGCGACATCTAGCTGTGTCATAATTTTAGAAATTATTTCACCGCTAGATGTCGCTGATTAATTTAACACGGTAATGGCATAAATATCGAAATTTTACTGAACTGAAGTTTTTTGTTCTTTAAAAATAACTATATAATAAATTTAATAGATATAAAAAACCTTTTTCGATATAAATCTATGCTTTGGGTGAGACAAGCTTATGACATTATTTTTATATTGAAATGTTATGCTTTCCAGAATTATAGACCAATTGCTCCAGAATTTAACCAAATAACATTATCCGTACTTGAAAGTTAACACTTCATCAAGGTATATTAAATACATATCTAGCCGTTCGGGCAGTTATTCCTACATAGGGATGAGTGATGACCAACTTGTAATATAGACTAATTTTATAAAAAAGTATTGGGTATTATACCAATTACATTTGTGATTTTACTAAACCATTTCGTGTTGATGAAATTTGAAGTTGAATAGTTTTAAATTACGATTTCCACTCAAATGGTAATCACAGCGAGCAGTAAGGCGAAGTCCAAGCAGACGGAGTTACGGGGCAGGCGGGAAACCTTTATAACGCAATGAAGAACGCAATCGTGCGCTGAAGCCTGAACTACTACATATGAGGATTTTAAATAATCTAAAATATGAATGTTTCTTTACCATTAACTAACCATATCAATATTTTACATACAAAAAAAAGAAACTATCCAATCATTCATAAATAAAAATTTTGGTACTTTCATCATAATATAAATGAAATACAATTTGTACTAGTGGTGCGAGCGCTCCGCTCGCACTACTAGTACAAATTGTATGATGCGCGAGATTAAAAGACCGGAGCGCGGCACGTGGGCCTGGCATTGCACCGAAAAAAATGTCATAACCATGCGCCGCGGGGCACGAGGAAAACCGAAAAATCATACAGTATCTCATACGTTATTGGATATTTTTTACCCGCTATAGGAGTTGAAGTCGGTAGGAATTTTATGTACTACTGCAAACAGAATCCACACTCGTATGTTTCGCAGGTACCTCGCGCCCGCGCCGTCACGTCGTGTGCGCTCGCGCGCAAATACGGGTGCCGCTGTAACTACATTTGGAACGCGCGATCGGAGCGAAGAAGGAAGTGGCTAGTGTGAACTGCAAACGCAGCTATTATGCTAGGATTTGTGAATATTTTATCAAACTTTACAACTTTTTTCTAGCACTTTGGAGATGTAGAATTGCCGTAGTTTTGTCAAGGAACATTTTTTTTTTAATTTTGTCACGCTGAGCCTGTGAGTATGGTATTCGTTGGGTCATAGAAAAATTATATATATTAAAATAATTGGTCTATGCCAATATGCACAGACTCATTCATAATTAAATAAAATAATGGAACTAAGACTATCTGACAGAAAACAACTTAAACTTTTTAGACGGCAATTGTGAAAATCTTCACTTCAGACACACAATATTTGATCGAAGCGCTGAACAATAGATAAATAAAAACGACTCTCAAACGCATTTAAAAATTACATGACAATGACAATGAATCTACGCCCTTATTAGAGAAAATCGCAAACAAATCTTTCTATAGACATGCCAAGCATGCTGTATAATTGTAATATTATTATATTAACATGATTGCTAAATGACGGCCCCTAAAACGTAAACGCAATAAGACGTGTAGTTATATTATGGTCTAAATCTAAATCGACGTTGCGACCTTATCTCTTGGGAGGCAGGCTAGATGGCGTCGATATTTCAAATATGTTTTGCGCCATCTTGTATTGAAATTTACAAATAAATAACTTATTTAAAAAATACTTATTTCGCGCCATCTTGTGTTGAATATTAAAGTTACTTTGTAAATTATACAGACGCCAACTACCAGTTGCTATTTAAAACTGGATGTAAGGATTGGTTTTGGAGTAGTTTTTAGAAAATCATAATTATTAATATACGAGTGTTTATATGATGTTTTAATAAAAATGCAGAAAAATGTTTTTTCGCGTTTTAACGTTACTCCGTTTGATGTAAATGCCTAGTTTTGTTGTATTATTAAACTGCCGAATTTATACAGTCACGATGACTAGCACCATCTAGACCTAAGATGATTTTCCCGTATACGAAATTTTGTATGGATTTGTAAGTCTATAAAATAAATGGTCCATGAAAATACGAACTGAACGAACACGAGCAATAGATCCTTGATTCATAAAATAGCTTCGATATTGCAAAGGAACTTAATTTTAACGATTAGGTATTTTATTACTAAATAGAGGCCGCTCTGTGGTCGAAATTCGACCATAAATATGAAATTCCGTCGTGTAGAAGAGTTATAAAAAAGTCTATTCTCAATTCAATTACAGATTTCAATTTGGCATAAAGGTCTCGTTACCAGGCCATTAAAAAAAATTACAAACTTCAACTATAAACGAAGAGTATTTCATTTATGATTATCGTGTCATGTCAAAATATTAGTAAGAAAGTGTGCGTTTTATTAATTAAAAATATTTAAGAATAGCTATAGTTGATATTGAGGAAGAGCGTGGAATATGCTTTATATTCCACGCCTTTCTCCATATCAACTATAGCTGGGAGAAAATTCATGCTTTTGTTCGAGGAGAGGTTCGCTCCATGCGCAATAGTGGAAACTGTAGGTTATCAAGAAAGCTCTATCATGGTGTAGGGTGGGATATCTTTCGAAGCTCGTACCGATCTTGTGATCGTCGAAAGGGGAACTCTTACTGCACCGAGGTACGTGGAAGAGATCCTGCAAGACCATGTCATATTATTTGCCCCATTTATTGGCAAAATTTTTCTCCTAATGCATGACAATGCAAGAGTCCACATAGCCAGGAGTGTTACCCAGCATCTTGGAGAGGTCCTCAACCCAATAGAGCATATATGGGATAATCTAAAAAGGCGACTACCTTAAGGGAGTAAAAACTGCTGTGGCAAAATAGAGGCACAACATTCCTCTGACATCCAGGACATCATGGATGGGCTTTCCAACAGACTTCAGAAAGTCATAAAAGCCAGAGGAAGCAACCCCCGTTATTAAATCTGTTTTTCTTAATTATTGTCTTTTTTTTTTTCTTATTCAATAATTACCGTAAGTTACTTAAATGTCTTTTTTTGCTTTACTGATCATTTACCCCTTTTTGAACAATTTATTGAGTTGTTGTATTTTTTGGTTTACTCCAAAAAACAAAAATAAATGGAAATTTGTTTTAACAATTTTAGAAAATATTGAAGAAACATTAGGTGGGCGGTTAATTGTGCCTGTAAGTGAGTGTATTAGTATTATTTTTTATGAAAATTGGGGTGCATTCAAGACGTCACTTTATTATTATTGCATACATGCTTTTTTCGTCATAAGGGCCTTACAAAATCTAGAAACCCGTGGGAAACCAATGAATCTTTCTATTCCTTGGAGTACTAGGCTACCATGAACGTAAACTAGTTACTTTACTTGTAAGACAGGCTTATCCCGGGATTCCGGTTTCGGGAGCAACTTATAAAAAGGGAATAAAGGGTATCATGTCTTGAAAACTACTAGGCGAACAGAAGTTGTGAGGATGTAATAAATGCAATTATAACGATAACAAGAACCCTATTGCACCCCTCGAAACCGAACCGCATACCAGATAAAACCCTTAGTTTTTTGTTATGGGCGGGGCTTTAGTCACTCGACACACAATAGAGACACGAAAAAAAAAGATGGAGCTTGTCATATTATGCTAATAAAATAAACAAATAAAAACAAAGCATTGACAGCAGTATTAGGCAAACCAGCTCAGGACGATACATATTTTCTAAGAATAGGTCAACAAATATAACTAAATTCAAAATAAAACTTAAATCTTACTCGCAACTTTTTTACAAGCAGGAAGCAACCCAAAGAAATTGCGCACGAAAAGTATTAAAATACCCGGCTTACAGCCGCAGTGAAAATCCCAAGCCGCTGCGGAAGATACAAATTACGTACAGTCGTACACAAAACACTTCCAATTCCTGGATAGTAATTTCCTTTTAAATTTGACGTTTTTTAATATTAATTTTGGTGATTATTTACCCGCCAGCGCATATGAGCGAGCGAATAAAAATAGTATAGTAAAAACTAAGATGGCGGCTCCGGGCAGACACGACTTCCGGTCATCAATAAAGGCGACCAGCGCTTCCGATGTTTTTGAGGAAATTGTGACTTTACAGAGTATTTAGTTACACTGTCATGGTCCACATTAGATGGTTAATGCATTTAGGAATGTTTTGGCAGCCACTTCATTCGGTGAGTAAATCCCACTTTAGGAAATCTGACCCGTGATAGTATAGTACTAATGTTAGTAAAACTAGTTAGCTTGCATATTCGTTACCTCTTTGCGCAAAAATATTTTACAGTAGCTCCTAATAGTCTACATTACGTGGACAGGGTAGTTGTGGCTGTAAAATGGTACCTAGTAATTTAGCCAAAGCCCTTTATATAAATATTTAAAAAAAAAAACGTCAAATCCAACACGTCTACACTGCATTCTATATTTAAGAAGTCTCAAGCTCAAGGTAAACTTTGACTTTACAGAGGTAGAACCACAATGTTCAATGTTGCACAATAAGCATAATATCTCGTGAAGTTAACAAGCTCGGTAGTCCTCCACACATGTAGAGCAAGTAGCATCTCGCCGACCCAACACGTACTTCGCCACATCTTTGCATGTTGTCCTAATTTCGGTCGCACGATTGTATAACCTCACTTTTACCTGTCCTACATTCTCCTCTATAGTCATTGCAAACATACAGGTAATTTCATTTCAATGGAAAATAACTAATGACAATTCTAAACAAGTTAAATCTTCAAGATTTACTAGTTACTAAAAATGTTCCTTACTAGTTTAAGGCCTGTATTAATAGTCAGCGCTTAATACTTAACAGCATTATAAAAAATGCTGTTTTAATTAATAAAAAGAGAGACCTTTATGAATGAAAACAGCATCTTAACATTTTTTGATCAGGCTGTTAGAATTAAGTGTTGACTATTGATTACAAGCGTTAACTAGACTTTCTAAGCTTGTCTAGATTATTGTAATAATTTAACTTCTCTTAAAGGTATTTTTGAAAATATATAATGCTTGAGCATTTATTGTTACAACCAAAAACAGGACGACATGAAAACTGATTTAGATTCGTCATTGAACCTGACAATGGATTAAACTTAAGATTTAAAACTTGATACATCACATTGATAGCCTTTGAGGATATCGGATCGTATAAATGCAAACAGTTAGAATTTAGGACAGTCGATGTCTGGAAGCTGACAGATGCACCGGGAGATACTTGCGGCGGCAAACCGCCGTTTACACGACACAATGGCTGAATTTCCGTTTCCGTGCCGAACCCGCTTACCGCAGACACGTACTTAAGTAGACGCCGTCTGACTCAAAAGCGTTAAAAGTACAAGTCGTAGTAAAGGGCCAAGATTAAAAGTTGTACTAATTAATTTGAAATTTAATCACATTTAAATCTCCTATTTAACTAGTCAACAATTTCACGGCGTTAACATTCATTTTACAACGTACAATCGGTTTAGCTGCTTAAACGCGAAGAAGACGAAACAGTTTTGTTCCCGCACGTGTAATTTCTCTAAATCAGAGTATGTAAATCCGGATTCAATTAATAACATTAATTTTCTCGTGAAAAACTTTAGGTTAAATTTCGCGGCGGTTTTCGTGTTTGACCACTGACAAATTGCAGGGTTCAATTAAGTAGGTATGTGGCCTCCTGGGGTACAAAAGGTTCTATTTAAACATAGTATTATCACGCGATACGTTATTAATACAAGACGCATATAATGTACATAGTATTCTTGTATAAAGTTTTAATCTCTGATATGTAAAGTTTTATTAAGCTCTGAAATCATGAAGCAAACAAAATACGTGCGTTTAATGTTTATTAAAATTCAACTTTTCGCTACTCATTTACATAACGTCATATCTGTACTAAAGCGCTACATTAATAATATTTGTTTTTATCCGCAGCTATTTCAATCTCCTAATTAAAACCGGAATCGGGTGGAACTCATTTCGAAAATAGGTCATACGAAAACAATTATCTTTATTAAAAAGCAAAGTCAATATTAAAAACTGCGACCCAATTTTCATTTGATATTAAGTGATCTTAATGGAATTTATGGAAGTGTGAGAGCCGACATTGGCCCAGGTCGCAACACGCGCCGAGCTGGCTGATTACCCGGCTTCGAGTATGAATATTCTATTACCACAGTTTTAGTCGTGAGTAGTGAATAATCATCCGCACTTTCGACAAATTTGAATAATATTCGCCGTATAAACTTGACTCGGTGCCAAATTATGGGGTCGACGAAATTGCAAGATAAACGAAGTCTAACTTCGCGCCGCTCAATCTGCCCCTTAAATGACATTACGGTAATTTAGAGGTCGTCGTAGATTCATTTCGTCACTCGGCTACTATGACCTCGCGGAATTTTAATTGAGGGGTAATAAAGGAGTATATTGCGATCGCTGTTTCGTGATCGCAGACTCTACCGACTTTTCGAAAAAATACCTGAAAAAAATTCCTAAAAGGCGAAAGCTGAAAAACACGAGTACTTTCGGTATTTACCGGCGATGCATTGTGACGTTTCAATTGTTCCGTCCGGCGACCCCTTTTACATGACCTACTGGTACTAGAATGCCCCCATTCTTCCGCGTCGGATAAACAACATGGCGAACAATACGTTTGCATCCCCAGTACAAAAAGGGAAAAAACACGGCGCGCGGTCGCTTGATTGATGTTTTTCAATGTGTTGGCCGGCTCCGAAGCAGACCTGTCTTTGACATTGTCCATTCTACTCCACAGATTGCACCAGCCCCTTACGTTTATTCTTAGGATGATCCATCATGCGGAATACGATGAAAGGGCCCGCTTCGGTCGAGATTTTAGGACGGAATCATAAGAAACTTTTCAAGAATTTTATAGAGAGCATTGTTCAACTGAAAGAAAGGGTGTAATTTGAAACACAATAGATTCATCTTCTATATATAACTTGAAACTTCAGGTTTACTCAGTTACACAATGCAGTTAATGTACTATCAGTCTTGAGTCCCGATCAATACAAGTCAGAGATGGGCGTCGCGTCGCTAATAAGTATCTCGTATATATTTATAGGTGGGCCGTCTCGTTCATTATCTATTAATGGGTGGTCCGACGACTTTGTCTAAGCCTTCATAAATATCGTTGACTCTGAAAAAAGTTTTGGAGATAACAACGGTCAATTTGGCACGTCTCCAAACAGAGGACGGATCGTCGGCCGCATAATATCTTCTGAGTGATTTAATTCATCGATGGACTTAAAATGAAAATACATTGTGACATTTCGAATCACTTGAAATAGTCCAGGGGGTTTGAATCCTGCCATTGAAGAAGTTCGTAGTAATTGAAATAACTAAGCAAATTTTTTAATGAAATAAAATAATAATTATTTTTGTAATGGTCCAAAAATATTTTTTACTAGAGGTCGCCCTGTGGTCGAAATTCAACCATTAATATTTCTCAATTCAATCACAGACTTCAATTAGGCATAAAGGTCTCGCGTTACCAGGCCATTAAATTTTAGTAAAAAAAAACAGACTTCAACCATAAACAAAAGAGTATTTCGTATATGATTATATCGTGTCATGTGAAAATATTGTTTTGTGTGCGTACCTTTTTATTTATTAAAAATATGCAAGATTAAAGCATATTTTAAAATAATATTGGTATTCGCGCTCCTCCATATCAGCTATATAATAACTGGGAGAAATTTCATGCTTTTACATCTACGCGTCTTTCGTAAAAAGGGGTACAAAGTTTTCCACTCCCATATTTATATAATATAGATTTTATTAATTCGTAATTTCAATTCGCTAAAACCGTTTACATAGCTAAACAATAGGCATATCTGTCTCTTGCTACATAATCTATTTACTATGTCAAAGCATTCAAACAGAGCGAAAAAGTCACACGTTTAAAAACAGATCGATAAAGCGCCAAATACAGGGACATAATTATCACAACAGTAATCGGATATTACCAGCTGTCAGCCTGTAATGAACTTAATCATAATTATTCCGGTAACAGTGTTACCTACAAACACCGAAGCCGGATTACAAAGATATCTTGGAGTTAATTACTTACACCATAAACAACGCAATAGGAAAGGTAGAAACAAAACATTAATTTAATAAATAATTAAATAGGTATGATATTTTTATAGGTATGATAATTGCATAATCTTGTACATACTTAAATATAGTTATAAGAGGTTTTAAAGGCCGGCAAAGCACCTGCAACCCTGCTGATGTTGTAAGAATCTGTGGGCGGCGGTAGTTGCTTTCTATCAGGTAACCCGTTAGCTCGTTTGCCCCCTGATTTCATTAAAAAGACGCTGGAGCGACTGTGGCCTGGTAGGTATAGGGTTACGAGACAAAAAAATTGCACTCATTGCAGTCGGAGAACCATGCTTCGGCATTAAGGATAGGTAAGTATTTTTTTCTTTTTAGTTATTTAAGCAGTCAGGTTTTTGTTTTTTTTTAATAATAGTTTTATTTAAGAATTTTCAGTACTTTTAATATAAATTTGTATCATGAGGATAATCTAACATTTTTGATGCCACGTTCGCGGGCACCATTTTGAAATTTTATATAGCCTATGTCAATACTATAAATTAGTCAAATCCAACGACACCTCACATGTCAAAATCCATCCAGTCGTTTAGGCTGTAGGGCGTGCCAAAGAAATGGACATACTCGTACATACATACGCTCGAAAAACATTACCCTCCTTCTGGCGCAGTCGGGTAAAAAAGGTGCAAATTCTCGGAGCCAATTCGCGTTGACGTTATAGGTTGATCACAACCTCTGTGCCGCGCTCTAGGAACGTGAACCGTGGCGGGGGATATACCCCTTGAATACTACCCCTTGTCAGCGTTGACGGCCAACTGACAGAGTAGCCCGGCCGGTAATCATCGTAACCCACCCCGCCTCGCCGCGCTTATACCTAAGGCGAGGTATAGCGCTTGTGTTCAGGTTTCAAGTAAGCCATTTCGATACAATCCTTCAGGCACCTCAATATAGTCTATATGTATATCGTTAGTAGGTCGTCAGCACACAATATGCACTCCGGAGCTCCATTAAGTACGTACGGGACGTCGCTGTTTACTTCGCTATTGAAAATCAATGATATCCAGATCGGCCCAGTGATCACGCCTCAAGCATATTTACTTATTGGACGGGTTAGTAGGTTGGTAAATTTCATTTCAAATACATTTTCTACTGTATATTGCTATTATACTGCAATTTAAGTATTGTAATGTTATCAGATTTGTCAGATTAAGATGGGGGTGCTAAAATTACTAGAGGTCGTCCTGTGGTCGAAATTTGATAATTATATTTAAAATATTAAGTTTTAATTAAGAGCTATTAAAAGAACTATAATCTATTCCTAATTTAATCACAGACTTCAGTTTGGCTTCATTCGTGTATGATTATCGTGTCACGTCAAAATATTGTAGTGTACGTAGCGTTTTATATATTAAAAATATGTAACATAAAAGCATATTTTAAAATAATATTGGTATTCCACGCTCCTCCTCCATATCAACTATAACTAGAAGAAATTTCACGCTATTATATTTCCACCGCTAAACTAAAAAATGCTTATTATTTTCTTTTCCGTTTTACCTAAGTCGTGCGTCTACTCGAGTGACTACAAAATAGCACTCTCGCCTCCTCGGCTACTATTATGTCTGATACGTACCTGAAACAAAAAAAAATCATATTGTAACACCAACTCTTCACACGGTTAAAGTTTTGCTTAAATAAATTATCCCAATTGGGGAGCGCTTACGTCATAGTTTAATAAGACAGTACTAGGGCACCATAAGCTATAGAGAGGTTTCGGGCTGACAACTCGAGAATAATATACCCCACGCGCATAGCGTAGACCGCATCACCAGGCATTCACCGTTCACCCCTTGTCATATTAATTTAGAATTTGGCGTTCAATTCTGCTTTATTCATCACTGAATACTGATATATCGTAAAATGTAATTTGCAATGGTTTACTATGATGCTGTTGGTTTAAAAAAAACTTTGTCAAGTACTATAGTAAAGCTTCAGACCCAAAAAAATATTTAAAGGCGGGGTCATATACAAATAAATAATCCTATTTCAGCAATTACAAAACAAAAATCATCAATAAATAAATGAAATGAAGATAAATTCTTTGTTTTTGTGGTAAACCCTTTACGGAGAACATTGTTAAAATATGAATAATAGAAAAGTTTCGACGAATCCAAAGTTATAAAGTTCTTTAAATGTTGAAGGAGGAAATCTCAGTCGTTTTTTATTAACTTTTAAATTTAAATGAGAATAAAATTTTACTGACAAAACTGAAAAGTTTTAAAACTTTGCGGAGCTATGAATTTTATTATCGTTTTCATTTTAAAGACTTTTAAGTTTTAAGTGACATATTTTTATTTAACTTTACGGTTTTATTGCTTCTTAATAATAAGCATTTTATATTGTGTTGTTCTGTTCTATACGTAATTGATTGGTTCTTGGTGGAAATTCATGTTCAACATTAATTAAACTCACTTTTTACTTGCACTGTTTCCACTATATTATAAATATAGTTCTGTTCTGGCGTTAATATCTGGTACATTAAGCGCACTACAGTAATCGGCTCAGCTCCCAGTTGGAGGCTGAGGATCTATGATGACGTTATAAATTACATCTCAGATATTTATAAACGTAACAACGTTATCGTAACGTCTATCAAAGAAACGTTCGTAAATAAATTGTCCTTCGGATCTATTTAAACTTCGAAAATGAAATGTGTCAAAACCGAGTTCCTAAACAGCATAACAAAGCAAACAGGTTGCCTCTCACAGGGAATCAGCATTGTTGACGAGTGTCGACAGAGGTTGGTAACACAAAGACACGCTCCTAATTCCTTTGATGTTCAGCGTTCTCTCTCTTCCTATCGCTCTTTCTCTTTTTAGATACAAGACCGGGTATTTGTAGTGAGGAAATCATTTCGCTACCGTGACCAAGGATGTTCCCCTAACAATTACTTATGTGTACTGAAAAGAAACGATTTTGCACTTTGATCTCTCTTCGCAAAAGGAATATTCAAATATAAATACCTAACAAATGGCAAGTTAATGAATTGTTCAAGACCAACCTTATGGAAGTCATCCAATTTTTCATTTTAAAAGACTTAAAAAATACTAATTACGTGCCAATCTATACGTGGTGGAGAATAAAGTTTTTGTTAAAACCATTTGAAATGACAGCTTTGCTTCAACGTAACAACTCAAATACAAGTAGGTCATTATAAATTAAATCGAGAGGTGTACGCATGCAAAGTCAATTCAAAGTTACCCCAACACTCTGAGCAAATGAAACTAATCAAAACTATCACAAGACCGTACGAACCTACTAGAGCAACAGAATTAGTAAGGAGGCACAATGAGCATGTGCTCGAGGTGTTTGTTCAGGAGTTAACTGTTAAAGTAATAACTAACGCAATTCCGCCAACTCCCATCCGGATATTTCTGGAAACTAATTATTTGCTGTACAAGTGTACAATAACAACGTCTAGAGTACAATCCGCTTAAATGTACTACTACACTTTAGTGCAGGGTGCTTATGTTAGTTGGGCTATTCAAAGAACTTCCTAATTAAAGGTAAAATTGTACAAGTAATATTCGATGTCTTTTAAATGACTGAGATTGAGTATATTTTGTGATTTACGCCCTAGGATGACCAGCGAGCAATAACCAGTATTGTTTTACTCAATGACGGCAATAATGGCTTATCACATTCATCTACTTACCAGCGTCATTTGGTTGAAAAAACATTTTAGGACGCTATTTCCACGTAGGTCAAAGTAGGCCCGACGAAATCAAAGCTTGGCTTGTCATTGTCCACTTACCTCACAACATCTTACCAATAAATTACTACGGGGTTAACCCTTTCAGTCTATTCACTCAAGACCAGGGACGCATGAACGTTTGGATATTTAGTTTACCGCCCACACTGGGTTCACGAACTGTGATAAGTCGCTAAGCACCAACTGAAGACGCCGCGCCGTCGTGGCGCCTCGACGAATAGATTTCGCTGCGTGCGAAAACGTTCAAAACAGTCTAACTTTTACCATAATTCATTTTTAAAATAAAATTACAAAAACTTAACTAAAATAAGGTTTAAAGATGATGATGAATGACTATATATACTAACTTTAAAGACGGAAGTATTTTCGGTAGCGATTTAAAGTTTTAATAACCGATTTTTTTATCAGAATTTCTTAGACTTAAAAAAGTTTAAGGCAATGGTATTTCTTGAGTCGACATATTATTATATTATTATATTATTATATTATTGGGCGCACGATATCCAACTGCCCGTACATTTTTGTGGTACACGTGGAGTGTACCACAAAAATGTACTGGCAGTTTATCATCTACGTGTATCCAGATTCTAGAACCGTTTTTCTTTAAAAATCTGTCAATCACAGCAAACTTTATAAAAAACCCAATGTCACAGCGCTTCAAAAACCTCGCGAGCCCTTACAAATAATATTACTTTTGTCGTGTATATGGGTAAGAAACATACTAAGGAAATATCTTTCTTATGTGCACTAAAGGTGGAATAAAACCAGAGCACTCTACGAACGTACATTATTGTTAGTCGTAATTCTCAAGCTATGTGAAGGTAATAAGCATAATTACCTATTCACGAGCTCATCGTAAGCTAAACTATAAAATAACAAGCGCGTAATAAAGGCGGTCGTTAAAGTCAGAACGTTATCAAGTCAGGTTCAGTATTGACGTCGTTAGGCGGATTTGCCCGGCCGACGCACGTAACTGTTCTCAGGAACAAATTGTTCTAGCAATAAGAATTACTGAAGGCAATGTTTACAGAAACCTTAGATATAAACTGAGCTTTCCTTGTGCACATTATGTACAATTCCCAGTTTTTTTTTAGTCAAGACGTACAAAAATATATATTAGATGCAGGTAGGCAGATTTATATTTAGTCAGTCACTGACTATCAATTAACACAATATCAGTGCCATGTCAGCAATGACTCGTCCGACGATTGACATCAATTACTGACTCAATAAATGTAAAGATGCCTTTACATAGTACGTATAATAACATTAAAGCATAATAGTCCAATTTTAGTATAAGTACCCGGATGCCAGAACGAAGAGAAGACACCATACATAATAATGATTGCTCAATATTTGGCAATAAAATTCGACTCAACAGACAGTAAACATGAAAACGTGCGGTCCCAGTCGTAAGTACGCCTTAAGATCGGATATCCCTTGAAACAATTAACAAACAGCGATTACGCGTTACAACTTCGCACTTTCATAATTACTTTACTGTTACTGGCAAACAATGCCCAAATGAGAAAGTTTTAGGACCTTTGAATTATTATTGTCCCCATATAGAGGAAAATACCGGCAAAGTACGAGTGCGCGCACGAAGGGTTACGTATAAGTTAAGACCTAAAACTTGGAAAAACACTTTTTTGAAATTTAACCAGCTATTGCAGATCACATAGTAGGAACTGATATCACGATGTAGAGATACTGCAGCCCATTAATATCAAAGGGCAGAAACTGGCAAAAAACGTTTGTTGTATGAGTGGTACCTTAAACATTTAATATTTGTTGTTATATATAGGCAACAGAAATACATATTCTGTGAAAATTTCAACTCTAGCTCTTCGTTCTTTAGAAACAGCCTGAAGACAGACAGACGGACAGACATCGAAGTCTTAGTAATAGGGTTTGTTTTTACCCTTTGGGCACGAAACCCTAAAAGGGCCGTTTTTTATTACATCGGGAGTAAAATACCAAGACTGCATCAGTCAGGATTTATAACATTCAGATCAAATTGTTAAGTCGCATCGCGAGTCGCGACTTGCTACGTTTGGTAATTGGTTTCGGTCTAAAATGTGAACTGAGCCTAAACTAACATCAAAGACAGAGATAGAAGAATAGGTATAAATTGTTATTTTTGCGAGATTTTTGGTTTATTTCTATTACGATACTTTGTTATTTAGATGTTTAAGAAACTTTTTCTTTTTTAAAAATCGTTTATAAGAGTTTAAATTTCTTTTTTTGACATTTAAAACTTTCTGAAGTACTTTTTTTATATTTTGAATTGCGTTTATCAGTATTCTTTATTTTGTTATTTAAATTGATTTATTGTTTGTATCTGATTGATATTGAATTGTGCATTAAAAACTGATTGTTAAATTGTGATAAATATTTTGAGCAAAGACAATAAAAATGTTATTAAAGAAACTTTTTATTTTAGCCATTTTTTTAATTTTCTCATTCTTAAAACTGACTGAGTATTGGAGTTGCAAAAAAACCAAAAAAGCTCGAAAAACTCGGGTACCGGGTTTTGAAAATTGGGTTCTGGTTTCGATTCTCTAGTTTTGGTGGGATATGAGTTAAGACTTACACTAAGGCCCGTGATTATAGTCAGTGCTTAATACTAAGAGCACGATTAAAAACATGTTGAGATGTTGTTTTCACAGCATCTAAACGGGCAATCATAATTACTGGCCTAAGTACTTATATCTACGATTAGCAAAGAATTTGTAGCAGTAAGAAACATCCCTTAATTATTGAAGTAGTTAGATTAAACACAAATTCAGAACTTTATTACTCCCCTTCATAACCAAGTTTTCATTAAGTAGATAATTTGATTCCCTAAATTGTCTATATTGAAACATGCAATTAACAATATTTTACTAGATAGACTCTAGTCCTAAATAAACTTATTTAGGACTAAAGTCTATCGTACTAACCTTTCAGGCAATAAAGCAATTTCTAAAACTTTTTTATAAAAGCTAATTTGTTTGTAAGCTCTTTAAGCTTCTTAATTGATAATAAGAGTAAATTTACTTTTTTAGGGCTTCAAAAAATATATTTTTATGGGAAAATTTTTGGGTATACCTTTCGAACTTCTCAGGATACAAAAATATTATTTTGAATATTAATAAGTGTTATAAGTTAAGTCCATGTGTTTTGTTGCCGTCATATGAATTTGAGGTACGCGCGGCCTGCGGCGGCTACCAGGCGCCCAACAACATGTGTATGGGTCTTGGGAAAGGGAAGCGATGCACTTGCTTTGCGGCTAGCGCCAAAACAAACTCTAAATAGAAGGGCGTATCCAGACTTTCCAGAGTGGTCTGATTGGTCTTTTTCTTTTGTTTTAATTTATTTCGTCTATAAGAATCATTATCTAAGAAGCACTTTATGCCAAGAACTAAAAAAAATATATGGCCAAGCGACATTATATTTTGTTGCAAAGAGGGTGTAGAATAGTTACAAGACACGACAAACTTACTTAAAAAAAAAAAGAAAGTGGAGTACAAGACATGCATGTTCCTATCTTTCTACTTAGAAAATCGCAGGCGCGAAACCGATAATACGTACATAACATTATGTAGATGCGCAATACGCTATATGTAAAGTACGTCATTTTATTTTTATAATTTGATTTCATCTTCAGTTTTCCGTATAGTCATGTTACTTCCTGTAGGTGGTTCGTCGAGTGAGCCACGAAGAGCGCCGCATCTTGAGTGCCATCCGTCTCAAGCAGCTCGCGACTCACATGTGAAACGTAAAAATGCGAATACTCAAGACGTCTGTAATTTTTTATTTCATTATATTAACAAGTACATACCTACAGATTATCTTATACAAATTTTATGAATATTTTTTTTACAACAAAACAAAGGTAAAGGTTAGAGTTAGTATAAGTCATCGAGTTTCGACCCATCAGCTAATTGTCTACAACTATAATAAAGCCATTTCTTTAAAAAAAGTCTGTGACCTAAGCCTAAAACTGTATAAAATTATGTATATACCATTGAGGTATAAAAGTAGAGACGCTGTTTAAACATGGAACTTGTCAAACTCGCTGAATTTTCAGTTTTGAAATTGGCGGTGAATGTTATTAGATAGAAGTGTGTGTGACATAGTTTTATGCCTATAAAACAAATATTTTTAATGAGCGGATATTATTTATTTATTACGGGAAAAAAATCATAAAATAATTAATCCAACATTTTAATGTTCGTTACAGGTGAAGTTTTTAATTATAATATCTATCATTAACCAGATATGTTTAACTTATTAAAATTTACTGGTATTTTTATACAGTAATACATACATAAATATGTCTAATCTATATATTAATACGCGAGCGGAATACTTTCTACGAAAGACTACTTTTTAAGAAAGACGCGTAGATATAAATGCATGAAATTTCTTCCAGTTGTAGTTGGTATGGAGGAGGAGCGTGGAATACCAGTTTTATTTTAAAATATGCTTTAATCTTGCATATTTTTAATAAATAAAACGCTACGCACACGAAACAATTTTGAGATGATACGAGAATTATACACGAAATGCAATTTTGTCTATGGTTGAAGTTTGATTTTTTTTAATAAAATTTAATGACCTGGCAACGAGATCTTTATGCCAAATTGAATTGAAGAAGAATTTTTATAATATATAATATTTATGATCGAATTTCGACACACGGCGACCTCTAGTTATTATAAAAATACAAACGCATAGGTATCATTCTTTATATCTTAACACACAACTAGGCTTTCATTGTGATATTATACGATTTGGTTTGTGTGGAATGTGTAGTGCGCAGAAGAGGTACAGTGCGACTGGAAACATCTATGGCGTTTAGGCCGCAGTGGATTACACACCACTGCCTTGCGGTGTCTTCTCTATAGATTTACCTTAATGGCATCTAAAGAAAAAAGACTAAGTTTCTAAAGAAAGATCTTACGAGTCTCCTAGGACGAGACGAGATGAGCCCATCTGGCAATATCTTGAAGCAAAAATAAGTCTATACTTCGGCCAACTTCGCAACTACTAACTTGGCGAACTAAAAGTTCGTTACGTGCGAAACAAACGCTAGGCGCAGGATACAGTGTGGCCTTTAATGAAAATAATTAACCAAGTTTTTTAATTACAGACTAAGAGTGCTAAAAATCCTGAGAACTTAACGAGTAAGGTCTTATTCCCAAAGAGTTTTGCTTACTTACCGGTTTGGAGTTGCCAAAGAATTCAAATTTACAAGTAATAGATAGACTGTTACCGCCCAAATTAACCAAAAGCTCTTTAAAATTATTTTATCGATAAATTGGAAATGAAACTAAACATGCGAAATTTAATTTCATGATTCTCTTAAAAAAGAAACGGTACCCGTAAATATAATGTACAATTTTCAATGAAAAAGTAAATACAGGGTCAACTCAGAGGCGGTCCCTCCGTATTTATTTACATTTATTCAGGACTGGACGGCGGCAATGTAACTCGCGTAAAAACCGTATACGAGTCAACGTATACGCTTCGTTTAATTAAAATTGTTAACATTACAAATGAATGCAAGACCGATATTGATAGTAATCCACAGAATTAATATTGTTACGTTGTAAATCAATAGACGTGTGGAGTTATTGTGAAGGCGTCGCTCATAAACCACTGTAAGGAAGTATTATATAATAGTAAATGCGATCGAAGCCATCCATCGGCCAACGACATTCGAGGCATGAAGTAATTATGGTTTGCAACGGGTTTTATAACATATTTTCTGAAAAAAAAAACACTTCATACCGATGACCCCGGCCGCCCCAAGAACTGAATATTAAAAATTTCAGTACGCAACTTTGTCATGTTGTCGCAAACATAGAGTTAATTTTACCAACAAAGGATTTTTACAACACACTATAACAAGACACATCCATACTAAGTAATATTATGAAGGGAAAGTATGTTTGTTTGTACTTTCTTCACGATTGGATCTATGAAGAGCAACTAAGGCTACTTTTGGTTTTGGTAAAACATCATGTTCCCAAAATATCCGTATTTCTATGCGATTTTCGAATTGCACGAGAGCGTAGTTAGAGGTAAAGCTTAAATATAATTTAAATATCATTAATACTTCTTTGGAGTATATAGTACCATTTCACATCCCTACACTAATGAATAAACCTCAGACACAGGCGGTAAAATATGTTTTAATATCACTAATAGGGTTAAGCTAAAACAGAAACGGGTGACGGTTAGACGCAAACTCCGCTAATAATGTAACCTGTAATGTCGTGTTAACTAATTTTCAAGTTTTAAAGTACTTACTAAACTCTATCGAAACATTGCAAAGTATTTTTCAAGATTTAAATATTTAAATTAAATTTAAGATAAAGTACTTTTTTTAACAAATTTACACGTTAACGTACATGATATTTATTTTTTATTTCATCAAATTATTTTTTTAACAAATTAAGAATTTAGATGGGAAAGGGGCACTTTTCTGCACTTTGGAAGGGACAATAGCAACGTTTCATATCCCCTTTTCACATGTGGATACGACAAAATGTGTAAGGTAAAGCAATATGCCTCAAAGATTTTATGGTAGGTCACATTTGCACGATCTCATGAAAACTCCTGACTATAACCAAAAGGCCCGCCACGTCCCATAGAGCGGTGATATACGCCGACAAATCCGTCATTGGCCCCGCCTGATATCTGCTGACTGTAATATTGATCGCTGACGGAGACATTCTAGATTCTAGAACGATGCGATATTTCATCTACGTGATAATATCACTCATTTTATAAACTGCGAATTCTTTACGCAACGATGAGTAAGCTAATAAAATAGGTTATTACTTATACTTATTCATCATCGTATTTTTTGATCAATATTTACTAACCTATTGTATTTTGTTTTTGAGTAAGAGATAGAAAATAAATAAAATATCATAAATAATAATAATAATAATATCTATGTACGTTTGAATGTGTGCCGTATGTCGGTACCTATGCTAATAGTATCTAAAGTAACTTTGTTAGGTACTACCAATTGTGGCCAGTAATTTGATTAAAAAAAGAATTCAAAAATCCGTGACATTATAGCTTGAACCATTCTAGTGATGACCAAATACCTAAAATCTTCAGTGAAGTTAAAGGTCGTAAGCTGTACCCGTAAATAGTTGTTGTAATTTATAACGAGCGCGGGTTTGAGTCCCGTGACAAACGAGGCCCCGTCTGTCGCTTTACGGCACTTTAATCTGTATTTAAACTCGTCAAATTTAGTCTGAGTCAGGGCTAACCCTGACTGCGTTAATATTAAGTCACTTAATCACGGCTTAAACTGGGATAATTTTGGATTAAAACATATTTTATATTATCAAAGAAAGTGTTTCATAAGCGGATCTTTATGATTTGCACGAGTTATGTTGAAAGCAGCCGACTGATATAACAAGTTTAACAACTCAACAAATAATCAATTTAATAATGTCGGACTTTTGTCCAAAATCTTCTTCATCTCCATGATGAAATATTTAGTTATTTTAATTAAAACTGGAACCAAAACTATAAGTAAAGTATTTTGAAAAGCGAAACTTTTGGGGTTTCTACTCTAAACTTTGAAGTTTTCGGTTAGCTGTTTTAGGGATTGCACTACCAGTTGTCCGTTTTAATTACGCCAGAGCCCTTACAGATAAATTCTTTACCTTTGTGTTGATTTTTCAATCAGTACTGAAGTAGTAAATCTTTGGTAGTAATAATTGAAAATAGTCTGTCCATAATGGTGTGCCATAGCCATTTTAAAAAAAATTAATGTATGTATAATTATCCTAAAAATAGGATATACTGATGGATTCTCTATATCAATCTGCCCACACTTTGTCTAGCTTGCTGTAGAAAGATCTCCGCTGGCTCTACAAAGACTAGACAGACTTAACCATTACCGGCTTAGACAATAAGTCTTTTTGTTTAAGTTAGTCGGGTATAAAAATTACTAAAATAACCCTTCTTCTGGCGCAGTCGGGTAAAAAACACCAAACATTCCGGCAATAGAAGTAACACATCTAACATTTTCGCTACTCACAAAAAATGTGGATATTGGATTTTATTTCACTCCCAAGTGTAACAGATGTTTTGACGTATTTCAATAATTTGTTCCGTGTGATATATTAGAAGCGAGAGGCAGGGGCTCGGAACGTGCTCACACTCGCTGGGCCCGCGCCGAACACGCGAGTATGAAAAGTCGAGGCATCTTAACTTTTCAGTATAAAATATTTTTAATATCATAGGATTTTATATGCGATACGTAATAAAAATACAAAAGTGTTCGTATGTAGTCCAGTTTATGTTTAAACTGTTAAATCGCTTTGAACAATTATTATAATGTACTCGTAATCGAGTACATTATAATAATTCTTTATAGAACAGACACTTGGTCTCATAAACAAAACCTATCAATACTTATTTGCAAATTCAGCATTGTTCAATTCATGTCTAATAATCACGGTTGTTTTTATTAGTATCTATTTAACAATAGCTAATTTGATCACTTTATTTAATTAACTAATACATAGCAATTAGAATTATTGCTTTCAATGCTAACCGAACAAAACATGGTTAATGATGTTATAAAACAATATAAAGTTGAATATAAAGCGGATTTTGGTGGAATTTAGCAAGGTAGTGATTTGTGTTTTTATTTCAACATATAGAGAGATTATATAGTTCGAGAAGTTTCGGTTTCAACTAATAATAACAAATTTTATGGGACCATAAATAACAAAGCCATACACATCTATACAATAAGATCTCAGTTTAATACTATATACAGGACTGCAAAAATTAGCTCTGTTTTGCCTCAATTTTTCTGAGCTGAAAGGGCTACATTAGCGATGCTAGCAAGTACCAGTAGCTAGGCCCGTTGTTTCAAACGTCCAACTAATCAAAACCAGCATAGCGTGCAGCTAGCAACAGCTTGTTTTGATGACATGAATAAAGCGCTTTGTTATATCTCCATATTATAAAAGTTACGAGAACGACGGAAGTTTTTTGTTATGAAACAGACGACGGGCTGTTCGAGCCTTTTTATGTTTCAGTAGTAAAACAAGTTGGACTCGGTAATAATTTTGATAAATGAATAGAATAGCAAAAAAAATGTTTATGGATCTTTTGTGATTTAGATATAGCCTGATAGAAACATTGTACAAGTTATTAGGCAGCCAAAAACTTTACAAGCATTCAATAACCCCGATTATACCGTTATATACTATCGAGGTTTGCAAGGAAGTTGTTACACAAGTGCCGGTAGCTCGGAATTATTTGAAACTCAACAGAAACAACTCAAAGAATGATGAACAGTCTAGATAAGCAGCTAACTATTCGCGCAGAACGTACAAGCTTTCTTAATAGTGAAGCCAGCTGTTAGAAACATTTAAGTTTTAACATGCATAACTTACTTAGATACTTTTTAGTGAAAATTTTCCCTCGAGGCTATTTACTTACTTTTAGAAGGTTTCATATTCAGTTCGTATTTTACTAGATGTAAGTAGTTTAGGCTTAGATGGTTTTTGAAACCCTTGAAAATGTTACGATATTCCAAGACAATTGAGGTCGGTTAGACTCATCTAACTACTAACAATGGTCAGAAGAAAGTGTTCCAAAATAAATCCTGTGGTGTCTGAAATAAATCCTGTGGTGTCTGAGATATTTACCACCTCATCAGTAAGCTCCGCACCACCGTCTCTTCAGCTAATCAAATCATTGTTTTCGTTCCACGCAAGTTAGGCTTAATTTGGCGAGTTTCATCCTAAATACACTGACCTCAAGTAAACATATTTAGTCTCAAGGGAAAATGTTTTATCTAATAACAAGTTAACTCAATTTTCCGAAACCTCCAAGGTTCTCCTAATTTCGTCAATTTAATTAACTAACTTTTATACTCGCTTCCTTATTTTTTGCGACTCGAAAAAACTTTTAGAAAGAACGACGTGTTAGTTAAATATTTCGTAATTCACAATTTTCAGATTTCGTGTAGTCTTGTTGGTGCGCTCCGCGAATATGCCATTTGGCAATTTTGATATTCGTGGAGCGCACCAACAAAATTGATAAAAATATTTCCCGCTATATGATTGAATTTCAATCGGGGGTGTTCGTATTACATGTATCTGGGGTCGCACCCGCTTCGGCGAGAATCGAATTTGGATCCCTGAACTAACTGAATTGGTTCACATCAACCTTACATGCACGTCGCACGTCGTGGCATGGCTTTTAAAATTATGACGTAGCACATTTGACGCCTTTCCCACATCGCTACGTCCGGCTGCAGGGTTAGCATATGTAAAAAAAATTCTCACCGACACATTTCTTCTGCTACCTTCTACTGATGTTACTATTTCTTATGAACAACAGAAGTGGCAGCTTCTGTTGTTCATAAGATTGGAAGATTGGTTCGAAGATTGGTTTAGTGTCTTACATTTCTCAGCTGGTCCCAATGACTCTAAAGTATTACATAGTATAAGATGTATTTAATACGGCACCAAAACTACTTTAAGTTTAGTTTCTTGTAATTTTATATACAATTTTATGGAAAACATAATAATCAACTTTCAAGTGTACGCCGAAACTTTAAATGGCTCAAGTGAATCCTTTTAAATTCAATAAAAATTCGTAAACCGCAGTGGGAAACCAGACAAGAGAAATTATTATAAAGTAAGATATTTCGCACAATGGGGACGCCATTAACTCTGTCTGTGCGCCCGCCCTTGCGGGACTTCATTTGAATATTCAATAAATAAATGATCGCAACGAAAACAACTCCCGAAGGCCGATTTCTACTTTAAATAGGTCGAAAGATGAGAGAACCTGCTATACCTAACACGTTACTTAGTGACTAGGTACTATCCAATACATTAATTATTACTCCCTGATAAAACCAGTGTTTCAGCTTAGGAATTGGCAATGTTCATAAAGACGAAAAATCTTAGAATTTTTGGAAAATATATTCCTTATAGTTACGTAGTATTATTTTGAAATTTTATCATTACTTATACTAGGTAGCCTTATTACAGAGTAAAATATAATTACTTTCTAAGTTATTTCTTTTCATCTCATGTTTTGTAATTTTAAATAAAAAATAAAAACCGACTCCCCAGCAAAAATAATGGATAGATGAACTAAAAAGTGAATAAATAATTCTTAGGTATTCTCTGTTAGTGCCTAATAAGAATAAGCCTAACATTAACCGTAATCGATCTTTATAACTTTGAATTTCATCATTATGAAATTGATAAAAAGGCACTTGCTTTGAGTTGTCTAGATATATCCAAAATCGCCAAATTGCTATCTATAAGACTTTAAGAGTTCTGTAAAGCAAAATCTTAGTTTTTGGTTGCATATACCTGGAATCCTTCAGAAAAAGTGAAAATAATACAAAATACTAAAAAATCCCTTCGTTTCGTTCGTCGTCGTTCGTCCTTTCGTTTTTCTCTCTAAATACTCTTTACAGTTCAACACGATTAAAGAGAAACTTCGACATTTTACAAATTTAATAATTCTCATCTAAGCTCAGCTCCCATGTAAAGCGAAAACTTTAAACCTTTATACCATCTGATTGTAACTTGTTCAAACTCGACTAACGAAGGCAAACAGAGACCGTTTCAAATCTTCTATCCCTAATTCATAACGTTAAAGTCGTAAAATGTAATTAAGACTTTCATATTGAACGATGTTTCATTGATATTAATATACGATGATTCTATTTTGTAATGAAAGTAAAAAAGTTGCAAATTGTAACATACATGAGTGGTAACATTTAGTTGGACTAGTTAAATAAGTAGCATAACCAGTATAACCTAATTTAGGTGTTACTCTATTAGAAACATATTAATATAAACAGATACTACGATTGTAATTATTTAAATTGTAAGATGTAACATGTACATTGTACACACTAATGTTTTATCACCTAGTTATATCACCTTGTATAATATAAGAGATACAATTTTACAACAGCAAAAATAATGTTTGTGAAACTAATGAATGACGACCGTAATTTTATGAAATAATGTTTAATGGTCTGGCGATATAATTGCGGGCCGTTTGTCTCTGATGAACTGGTGTCTGCTGCCCCTCGCAGGGTTCTCCGCCCTCCGCATGCCCCTGACTCTGATAAAAATCCTTATTTGAATACCAGCCCTAAATTAAGCTGTGACAGAATATTAGTACAAATTGTCTGAAACATATTTTTTAACCGACTTCCAAGGAGGGGGTTTCTCAATTCGACCGATTTCTATTTTTTAATGTTTGTTCGCCGATTACTCCGCCGTTTCTGGACCTGAATCCGAAGGTACTGTATAGCGATTCGGCAGACAACTTCATCAATCATAATCATCTCTATAATGATGCTACGCACCATTACATTTAAACCATATAATTACTTCCCGTATAAGTACTTCCCATGGTCTTGTTTATCAAAATGTGAATTTGTATTATGCTTTCGCCATCTATTTTTAAATTTATACGGAATTGAAATGAATATTTTAGAAGAGTTTTATTCGAAATTGGTAGCATATTTTCAAAAGTGGTGATCTAATAAACGGGACCCATGAGAAATCGATCGAGGGATATGAATATACACAATAACATTTAATTATATGTAGCTGTGTAACTAACTAAAAAGTAACAAATAATTATAAAGGGACTAGAGGCCTTATAGCAATAAAAAAATAGAGATCTCATAGCAATTTATAAATAAATTAATGACTTCCCCAGCAAAGACAATAAATAGATGAACTAAAAAGTAACAAATAATTCTTGAGCCCCTTTAGAACATGAATGATCTAGGCTTTTACGAAGCTAGCATACTTAAGTTTAAAGCTTTATTAAAAGCTACTTCAGTCGTTTCTTATATTCGTCTACAGGCTTCGCTTGCGGCATTAAGTATTTTTTCATAATAACTTTCGTCCCCCCTTTATCTTTTGATATACATTTTTCAAACATCATTAAAAAATTACAACATAAATAAGCTCTCCGATTCTTAATCGTAATTTAAATCTGCCCATAGTATTCATCTCGAGTGAAACTTAAGCCAGTGTTGTAGGCGTAGAAAAAATTAAATCCATTACTAGCCGCGTCGAGTCTTGACGTATAACAAGTGTAATTACGGCGGCAAATGAGCCGGCGAGCTCGCTACTTGTGATGCAGGCCGCTTCGAGCACCAGAAATATCATCAGCAACATCTGTTACTGGTCAATATTTAATAGTAAAGAGTTAGTATAGAGTAAATGATTTAAGTCGACATTTATAAAGGTTCGATTCATATTTCAATTATTTGATAACTAGCTTTTGCCCGCGGATTCGCTAGCAAAGAAATTAGGAATATTTTTGGAACATGATATTTTTCTAAGAACCTTGGTAGCCTACGTTGCTATCTATTCTTTCAACTAAGTGTATTCCAAGAATCGAGTTGATTGATTGCTTGATTAGGGAGTGAAGGAAGAACGAATAAACAAACTCACTTTCCCATACTAAACTAAAAAATTGTATTGATACATAACTCAAAAAGTCTTGGCTATTTTTGTTGCAATGATATCGTAGCACTGTATTAGGAACAATTTGGTTGTGTGCAAACAACTCAACCCACAACTTCAGACACGGTACTTCAACTGTTGAGATCATTATTATTATTTTTAACAAAAAATTAAAACCGACTTCCAAAGGAAAAAAACAAAAGTAATAAAAAAGAAACTAAAAAGTATTAAATAAAATTTATTCTTTAATAATGCCTGTTTCAGAATTCGGTGAGGCATCAGCCTATTATATTATATATTTAGACAAATCATGACATGGTAGCTGGTGGTGATGATTATGGATAAATTTTAAATTGTAGTAGTATATGCTTTCAGTTCTTAAAACAAGACCGAAAACCCCAAAGTCGTATCTGGAAGGAATCATGAGTTCTCTCAGTACCTTCAGAACCATGGTATACCTTGATACCAAATCTTTTTGGTAATATATCATCATTCACCACCATGTTGAACATGGGATTTATATGGAACAATACCCTATACAACAAAGAAAAAATATTGAAAAACGATTCACTAACGGCGGAGCTATGGTTAAACATACATAAAAAAATATATATCCACAGCCAAACATATAACCTCCTCGTTTTTGGAAGTCGTTTAAAAACGGCAACTTGTCTTTACGGACGTCTATAATGTATGTTAAACATTGTAATTTATAGTGTTGTCGGTGGTCAGGCACAGAGTAAACATGACCGGCTAGACCTGTGAATGCGTCAAATGCTACTCTTATGTCGTAAATAACATGCTTTTAGTGTCTAAACGTTACGCGGCCGAAAATACGTGGCCGGTCTTAAGTTCCGACGCATTCCGTTGATATGACACGAGAAAAATTACGCGGCCGAACTTTATATTATGTCGCTACTTACGCCCGACGGAAGTTCGTATGTACGCTATGATAGCGCATCGTTATTTCGGCATCGTGCTACCAGTAATTTAAAATTGCAGGCGTAATCATACTTACCGAACTTCGGCCGCGTAACTTAGGCCTAGTGTGTTTAGAAACTTTAAATAGTTAATAGAATAAGGCGTTGCTTTGCGGAAATCCATAGCTTTAAGTTTAGCAAATTAAGATTTTTAGCAATATTAGCTTAGATTTTTAGCTTATTTCGCGGAAGTAAGTTTTTTTTTTCATTTCGACAGTTTTGCATTCGTTTGAATCTCTCATATATAACATGCACTGCAACGGTACGCCAGTACGTACTTTTTTTCGCGATTTTCGAACTCCACGCGAGCAACAGCTAGTCACTTATAATGTATTTCAGTTATCTGCTGCCGATAGTGAATTGTCACACAATGCTCCTATCTGTTTCAATTATACTTTACAATGTAATGAACTATCTTGCCCGCATAACTTGAATCAAGAGAGCACTCTGTACTCTCTAGTCTCGTAAACGTTTCTGAAATTCACATAATACTGTCTGTCGAGTCAGAATTATATTCCATAATAAAAACTATAATATTCAGTACCGGTAATTAAAATTATCTTCTTACACATCGGCTCGATTGTTCAATTTAAGGACTCGTACTGATTTAAGTCGGTATAACCTGGGCTTAGATGAGTATTTAAAGCATTGCCGTTAATATTCATACATCAAAAAAATAAATTACAACATGACCAAAATAGAATGATGTCTCATTACCACAACAATTAAGTCGAAAATAAATGTTTCGCCCGTGATTCATTCCTCGAGGTTTCCGATAATTGAGCTTGCCTTAATATTGTTACGTCGAGTGTTTTATGAGATGAAATTTGAGATAACATTCAGTAATTATTGTCATGTTATTTCATAATTAGCCTAATTGTTTTCTGATGTAATTTCAGTAAACAAAGAAATAATTATTGCGTCTGGGAAGTATAAAGAACAATCAATGTCAACATTGGTTGTTATATGTTTCCTTTTCAGCTTTTTCGCTAGTGCTTGTTGGTTTTCAATACTGAAACTGATAAGCAATCCTATATTATTCTAAATGGCAAGTTTATAATGCAATGGCAGGGTGAAATCGTGCTGTGTACAACTGTTCATTTTATCAAAACCGCGGCGAATTTAAAAAAATATGTAACCCGTATACTTCAGCTTTAAAATTTTATTTATTTGTGTTAATGTTGGAAATACATCTTTACAGTTCAACGCACGCATCAAATGCCACCTTCCGACCTCAACAACAATACACAATAGTGACATATTGTGATGAACTAAACTCACCTCTCCCATACAATATGATATTATGTGACAATATGTTATGCGCATGTGGTGAAAAACAAAACCAGACGCATATGCAACCTCTGTGACCCGTGACAAAGAGTTGTTAGTTGTAAAGTTGTAATTTATAATAAATATCCACTAAAAATAATATTTCAATGTATCCAGTGCTACAGTCACCAATCACTATACCCATACACAGACTAATCTAATTATTATTTCAACTCCAATCTACTATCTGACACGTCAGATCATAGAGTGCAAAAAATAGCCACACTGAAAAAATGACTTTTGGTATAGACGGTAAAGGGAAATATTACAAAGTAATTTATCATAACTAAAAACGTTTCTACCCAAAAATAACACTACGAAATGAATAATTTCTTAAGCTAAGTGATGGAATGGTGTTTCTACGTAAGCCCAAACCATAATAACTCTATCGAAATAGAACATAATGTAAACAAAACGTGGTATGCTAACAACTTGTATAAGGTTTTCAAAGGCATCTGGTAATCCTATTTTGAACGGATTACCGCGTGAGTGAGGGAATGCGGGGCCTAATTGATGCTAATTCTTTTTGTTGAGCTTAAACTTTCAGGGAGATGACGCACGTATTGTTTTTTTGTAAAAGTGTTTGTAACGCTTAGGATATGTAATGTTTAGAAATGATATGAAACCAAATTAGTAGGGACGACCACGACGTTCTTATTCTACTTTATAAAATGTCTATATCTAATTAATTACTCTACATAAGGCATAAGTTGATAAAATCGTTCGGTAGTCAATTATATTACCGCGGCAGCGGCAGGCCTTAATTAGACAATCCGCGTTATATCTAGAAATTGTGTGGCGTCACCTAATTTGATTGAGGTGAGGTTCTCATTTGTAGCCCGACCTTCATTTGGAATTCTGACTGGTTCTATTTATAGAGAAGGCAGTGCGAGTGCCGCTACACGCGATCTATTTACGCAGGTCGTTGCGTGACGCCACACCGTCTAACAGTTCGTCTAGCGTCTTACGCAACTCTGTACTTTGAGATGGCACACTGCATTATTATAATTACCGAGGTTAAATGGTTGCATCAGCATACTTTTCGTTTAGTTAATAAATAAAATAAAATACTTTTATTTCAGGTAAGGATACACATAGCAAGTTCTTAAAAAACATAAAAAGAAAGACAAATCTTTTTAATTTAAATATTTGATAGTTTAATAGCTTTCGATTTCAATGTACCATAAACTGCATCAAAGTGCCAATACTTTTGTTTTATTAGTTGAGTTGTTGTTTTGTACTATCTTAGATAAGGACAGATATTATAATAAGCGAGATGACGCACACAACTCCGTTGCGCCAAAATGAGTTTATTTTTCCGGCATAATAAAAGTGTCCAATCCTTACCCGGGACTCAAAATACATATGTCAATACCAAATTAAAGTGAAATCGGTTCAGGCATTGGGATCAGCGCTTTGGGCGTAAATAACTAACTGACGGGTAGATAGACTGACACGCTATAATATTTTTAGGGATTTTTCCTCATCAAACAAAAATTAACTTTGAATTTTCTCACAAATCGGTATAAAACAAAGCTCAAAAATACTCAAAAAATATTAAACATGGGAAGAACAACCAAGCAATAAGCATCTGAAAGAATGATAAATTTAATAATATTTAAAATAATTATTATGAGGCCGTAACTTTCAAAAATTAAAGCCTTATAATTTGAATATGTATATAATTTTTGTGTGCGTATTCTTTGTCACTAAACTACTGGAACGATTTTGATGAAATTTTTTGGGTGTATTATAGGGGACTTAAGAATGGTTCAGTGTTGCCAGCTGTCCCACAAAAATAGGACAACTGGCAACATTGTCGTCTCAATTTTCAGCCAAAATTAAATGTCCCGTTCGGGACAAGCTTGGTCACTTTTGGGGACATTACTACACTTTAAATCTTGAATTGAAAGTGAAGTAAATTGATAAATAAATACTTAAGTATAAACTTTTTCTATGTCCCGCATTTCACGAGAGAATGTCGCTTTTATCATTAAAAAATTTGAAAATCCCAATTTGGCAAAAAAAATTGCTTGACAACATCTGTCGGGTGCACTATTTAGTACTAAATGAAACCTAAATATAATTTAGAGCAAACAGAGACAAACGGATTGCGGTAAAGCTCGCCACTGGCTACTGAGAACCTAGGTGTAATTGCCCCATACGAAGTAGCTATTTCCTAGGCTGAAGCCTGCTGCGGTTTCAGTAAGCCCGATAGGAATATTAACACCAAGGTGCTATACAATACATGCTTATAAGCGCAAGCAAAAACTAGTATAAGTGTAGTAGTTTACAGTTTTATCATAACGTTGTAGTGACATTTTTGCTTACGTCATGTGTAAAGCTCTATAAATTACAGTAAAAAATACCCAACAACACAGTTTGCTTACCACTTCTCCTATTGTGTGCAGATTCCGTTTGTACAGAGAATTCCTCATCGTGGGATTGTTTTAGCAGATACCACAGATCAGTTAATTTTAGTTAGAAAATTAGTATTGAAGAGTAATTTTGTTACAGATATGTATAATCTATATCAATATATATATAATCCTTTGTTCTGAACTATACGCATTTAGGAATCAACGTACGATTTTGCTTAAATTTGGTATATTTTAAATCCCGAGGAAGGACATAGGGTCCTTGTTATCCCGGAAAAATGTACGGTTCCGGCGTGATATACGAATTTTGTCGCATCGAAGTTGCGGGCGTCATCCAGTCTATCTATAAAAATATTTAAGAAAACCGCTAAAACTAATAACCTTTTATTGTTAAATTAATGGCAATTTGATTAACCAATTACCATTAATTTAACAATAAAAGGTTGCAATTGTAAATGTTATCTAATAAGAGCAAACAAACTAATTTAACTCATTTGTTTTGTAAAAATCCAATTAGTTAATTTAATTCCTAATCGAATTGTATTCAAATTAGAACATTTTAATGGCAAATGAGTGCCATTGTTTAAATGCTTCATGAACGTAGCTGCCTATTACACTGACACGTAACGTATGACCTACCCGTGATTCCATTTTAATAAATCAGTTTTAACTATCTAAAATAAAGTTCTCTTTACCAACTGATTATTGTATGAAATGGAAACAATAATATTGTTTATTATTTTGTAATTAATTACTAATTAGTATAATTCCAATGAAATTGAATCGTTATGTTGTTATGTTGACTTACAATCTAATAGAGAACAGTAATATACTCATGGATTTATAAATTACTTCAAACAAAGCGATGTGCCTTGCTCTGTGGCTTAGACCATTTGCAAACAATGTGAACTGGTCCATCGACCATTAAAATTTTGCTTTTGTTTTATACCAGTGCGCAGTAAAAGTGAGTTCGTTACGGTGTAAGTCAATCGGCGAGTGGCACGATTTACCTACGAGTACGTATGAAGGCTTGGCGCTTACTTAAGACACGACATTCTTTTGTTTGTCTTGGCTGTATAGAACAATCTCTTATAACTGTCTTAAAACTGACGACAGGCATTAGTTTTGACAGTATTAGGCAGTTTCTATAAGATATTTTATTATAGAGTATACTTCGCAATAATATTACAATTCAGTCATTCAAACGCCAATCAAAATAATATATGTAAACGACATAAGACGTTTCGAAGGCTTATTTCATTTCCATACATTTTGTTTAAGTCTTAAGTCTTAGCTAAACCGCCCAAATCAACTGATCTCGATCCTTCCGAAAGCGCTGAGACAGAATATTGTTATACATAATACAATACACATGAATTTTTGATTTCAACCTGTGTCAAGACTGTCGTGTCTCAAGTGAGCGGGAGTCATTAATTAACGTAACCGCTGTTACCACGAGCGCGACCGCCGCGCCGAGCAAACGCATAAAAATTTACGATCGCATTGTTCCCCACACATGGCTCCGGTTAAATCTCTGTTCCGAATTCAGTTTGTATGCATGGGTTCATAGGCATGGGCACATTGCTTAAAGATTAATTCAGTTCGACATAAAAAAGGATACAAACCTGAAAATGTTCGGTCAAAAAATTTCATTTAGATTGTATCGACAATTTATACGGGTGTAAAACTAGTCGAAATATCTATCACGCCTTTATTACTTAGATTTTTACAAAATATGATTTCTGAATGCACACGCTTTTTATAATATTATCAATTAGTCAAAAGATGTCGAAATACAATGAAATGACGTGGGCTGATGCTCACGTTGCGAAAGAGAGAATGACGTGTGCTCACCATTGTTAGTTATTTTCGAGATGTACGGGAAATTCCCATTAAAAATGGCGGTACCTACATTATCATATTCATGTTATGTTACATATGACAAAAGCTTAGCAACCGTAAATCCGGAGTGAGCAACTTTAATATCCATTCTTCTTTCGCCCTACTTCCTAAACTGGAGCAGAGATTAAAAACTACTTGGTGGTAGTTGGTAAAGTAATGTTTAGCGCGGCAGCCGGCAGAACTGTGTCACATTATATAGGCGTGTGCTGTTGTTCTTCAGGTTATATTATGATTTAAAGCTAAATCTGCGATAATTTAAAATAGTAAATTTAACAAATGTACATATTATATATTATGATATATAATATGAACATTTGTTAAATTTACTATTTTAAATTATCGCAGGTATATGCTGCTTGTTATATAATTTGACCGTTAAATTACAACACCAATTATTATTTACCTAAATATGTCGGGAGCCCAAGAGGGGATTTTTTGATTTACTCGAGCGCGTCAGATTAAGCTAAGGTAGGTTTTTGTAAAAACATCACTCTGGTTATCATGGTATAAAAATCAGATTTTTTATTTAGTTCGGTTCTTTGAAAGCTATTTTTAAGTACCGAAATATTGCCGAAACCGTCAGATTAAGATAGGGGGTGCTAAAATACACCAAAGAACACTTTCAAATAAAGCACTGATGATTTAAATGTAGGGTAAGCCTGTAATAAAATAAAGCAACAAAACCTTATATTTTCGTAACCAAGCATTCCAGATATTTTATGTCACATTTGACTAAATGCCCTTGCCGTCTAAAATCGTGTTATAAATATTCAATATAAATATTTTTTCCAATTCATTTTTTTTATAACCTTAAAATGGCAGTAGCGTCTTAACCCACCGCTAAAATAAAAAATAAAATCATTATTTTTTTCTCCATTTTACCTCATCTACAAAACGTACTAGGTCTCCACGACGCTCGAGTTACTACAAAATTAGCACTCTCACCTCCCCTACCATAAACATTTTTAAATGAAGTAAAAATGAAATAAAGGAACTTGGTGAAATAGAGTCATTTTACGCTTTCGTCTTTGTTCCAATTTTGTGGGTCATGAATTATAAAGACTCAGTGCTGCGGCGCGTAAGTGGCATACTTCAGCTGCCGACGTTTTACGGGCTTACGGGGGGCCTCCGACGCGCGTCGTTAAATCAATGGGAGCACGCTTATAGCGCCCCGTTAAAATAAAAAAGGATTGGCCCGTAAAACTGAATATAGGGTTTATGATAATGAAACCCGAAACATATGTTCTGCTGGCTGGCTGGCCTGTTACAGATATGTGGTGCTCATAAATATAGTTTAGGCATTAGAGTTTAGATAAACGGTGGAAGCCATCTGTAATTGTTTCCATCTTTTTTTTTCGCTTTATTAAACTAAAATTTCGTGACCGAAAACAAACCAATTGTTGTAAATTATATTTACGAAATATTGCTTGTGAACAGTCCCAAGAATTTGTTAGTAATACGTTCTCGGCGTCGTTTCTGTGTTAGGTAGTTAGGTACGTATGTGTTACACACAGTAATTATGATCTAAATTAATTATATTAGACGTTTGCATGCTCGCTCTCACGCACAACAAACGCGTTAATTAAAAACAATTTATTTTACACAGTTTTATTTTAACTATTGAATATTTAATGTCTGTACCAAGTGATGCAGTGTCTCATGCGCTTGATCTTCTTCTGTAGCTGCAGCATGGCGTACAGGAGAGCCTCCGCCGTCGGAGGGCAGCCCGGGACGTATATGTCCACCTAGAATTCAAGTATAGGTATTATTGTTAGGGGGCAAGCAATCGGTTACGGCTTACCTGATGGAAAGCAACTGCCGTCGCCGATGGACACTGGTAACATCCGAAGAGTCGCAAGTGCGTTGCCCTAACTTTTTGATTCATTCTTGTAGTTCTTCATGTTGCCCTAACTTTGTTGAGTCAAAATTCAGTATAGTATGGCAATCGGAAATTTTTTTAGCGTAAAAATATCCCTTATCTTTGCCCGGGTATCAAAGTACTTACATAATACTATATCTATACTAAATTTCATCTTAATCGGCTTAGCGGCTTAAGCGTGACGAAGTGACAGACTCTTTTGGTATAATATTAGTATGGATTCACAATTTTTTTTATAAAAAACATATGAATATTCTCTTCTAGTTGAGTCGGCTTACAAATAAATTTTTCAGTGAAGTGACGAGTAGCGCTTGCACTCATTTCTCTGGAGTTAAAGGCTTTTAACGAGTGCTGGAGATGGTATTCTCACGTTCACACCTAAGTACTTACTGCTAGGCGCTATAATTGTTTTAATACGTTTCATATTCTTCACAACTATGTCATAAGTATATAGGTAAATGGAATGCTATATTTTGCCCTTAACAACCTTGTAATAAAATACTTGAGGACGCTCGCAATTTGTTTGCGTTAAAATTCGGTTGTCGGAAACGGTTCATTTTTCTTGTTCCAATAAAAGCAATCCTACAAACTTTCGCACCACTCAAAGTATCTCTGTACCAAAAATTATCATCTAAATCAGTTAACTAGTTTAAACGTAATCAGGTTACTGACAGACAGATAAACACACTCTCGAATTTATAATGATATTAGGCTCACAGGTATAATCCTATCGCAGCCCCTAACAGTGGAATACGTGTAGTGGTAGTATCCCCCGCCGTTGGCGCAGCTGCCCATAGACACGACGAACCTCGGCTCCGACATGAGGTCATAGGTCTTACGCAGTATCGGCGCCATCTTGTTGGTGACAGTCCCGGCTACGATTATGACGTCAGTCTGCCGCGGAGTACCACGGAATACCATCCCGAAACGATCCATGTCGTACCTGTAACATATTTTGTACAGTACAGTAACTAGTTATGCGAAGAGGGTGTGTTTGTGCCTCTTGCACAACCAGAGAAGTTAAAACAGATACAGATCAGAAGTAATTTGGTCAGGTTATGTCAAACTCATCCGACAGATCACAACTTACATGAAATTAACATATTTCGACCAAATGACGTAGTTCCGTCATCTGGCCCTCTTTCATTTCCCCCCCATTATACAGAAATGTCTGAAAGTATGGACTCCTTTACATTCGTCATTGTTAAAATAGGAGTCAAAAGAGGAGACCTCATTACCTACATAATGATTTGGGAATACTATGCAGGTCAAACTGAAAACTTTCTTTGTGTAACTTGTTGAAAATTGATATGCATTATTTCTAAATTCATCTACCAATACTGAACCGAGCACGTGTACACATTTTAAATAAACATTACGTTTACCGATAATCTGAATTCTTGAAGCGTGAACATGATTTTCCTAATGGAGTATGGCGTGTCTCGTACTTTACTGTAGGAAAATAAAAGTATTTACGACGCGCCAATGTTTTTACGCATCATAACCTGTCATGCCATATCATAATGTCTCAAGTCTAAAATTAGAATCAACGATCCGAAGGTAAGTAATATTTTCTGTTGTCATTGTAACATAGTTTTTTTTTTAGAATCTAATAATTTCACCAAGCTGCATTCGCATCTGCTGTGCTATTTTTGCGGAGACTACTCTGCACAAGAGTACAGCAGATGTAGCTTTTCGATGGATGGACGGATATCTAAGAACCCTCACCGTGGTCCGGCGTAATGCATCATCTCTAGCGCGCAACAGGCGAGGCCGAAGGTCAGCGGCCAGAGCGAGCCACTTCTCCCCCAGTTGAGTATGTCGTCCGAACGCGCGACCACCCACTCGGCAGTTGTCTAAAATTTAAAGAGCATTTTTATAACGGTCAGATGCATCTTTCTTTGTTTCAATATCGAACTACTATCAAGCGGCACATACATTTTATTCCGAACATTTTATTCGGAGTCTTCTGTTCTAACAATGTCATTTCGTGTGTGTTAGAGTAGGATGCAGTATCTATCTCAGTAACTCAGATTCGTTCGTTTTAGCCTCAAGACTTTCGGAGTACGGTGCCCGTTACACGTGCTACTGAAAGGTACTGGACGCATGTCTCACTCTCTGAATCTAACATTGTGCAGTTTAATCAGAAGGCTGTCCTTTTTTTTGGAAGGATAATTATTGTCAAGAGAAAAATTCAAATTATGGGCATATTAAAAGTTAAAATTAAAAGATAACAACGAATTCCCGAAATATCGTAATTAATTCACAAGTAGAAAAGGTTTTCGAACTCGAAAAGTTTGCGAAGAATTTTCACGTTTCTCTTCTATTTAATCTTTGAAATTATATTTATACTTAGAATTTAAATTAATAAAAGTGTAGTAATAAAATTTCACTGGAAATCTTAAATAGGTGATTTCATCTTGTCGGGTATTATTGACTTGAAAAATTTCGAGTCGTAGCATAATATTAATAGGGATTTTGGTAAAGTTGAATAGAGTTCTTAAAGTACGGTTGTCCTGTTTTTAAACCTTAGAATACTATTCTAAGGTTTAAAATAAAAACCTCTAATAACTTTTCCGCTAACCGTACATTTTTCAGTAATGAATAGTTTCCCTTTTATTTTCATTGTGATTCTTTAAAGTGGTCAATTTTCATTAACATCGCTTAATCAATTGTGGTTGTGAAGGTAACAGACAGAGACTATCGCGTTAATGATATTAGTATAGATTTACCTGTCCCGGATGGTGGAAGGGGGAATATCTCCTCGTCTCGTTAACTTTGTACGCTTTCTGTTCGTGCGGGTACACGTACGGAATTCTCTTGTTCCCCGCGGGCCGAGCATCCTTGCCACAGCCTTTGTCGCCTCTATTTACCGCCGACGACGTCACATACCGCAAACATAGCTGCAGCCTTCAAAATATAATAATTTGTACACAACGTGAATTCGCATACAAGAACACGATGAGAAGTATAAGAAAATTTACCTGTTGCTAGATTTGAAATAATTTAGCGTGGTAAACATAATATCTTAGAAATATTTAGGTTCATTAAATTCAACCAATTATTTTTCTTGTTGTTTCGGACTGTCAGCATCACTGACACAGACACTGACACAACTAAATTGTACCCAACTTTCAAAGTTAATATAAACGAAATTCTAATTGACCTCTTTGGTCTATATTAAACCATCGACAATGAGCTGCGGACAGACCGCCCGTAGGATGCAATATCTATCGTCTTCGATAAGAAATATTCTATTACGATAGTGCTGAATTATTCTGAATATCACCTATTATTGTAAAAGTTTTAGCTGTTACATCGATGTTGCAAAATACAAAGCAGCGTTTCGCGTGGTTACGTAGTTGCGTAGAACCTCAGTAGCCGCGTCTACAATGTCACGACTTGTTCTACGCCGTAGAGCTTACTACGCAGTACGCACTCAACACTCAGCGACAATGAAGGATTCTCTATCGTCAAGAAATTTTTCAAACTTACCCGATTACTTTATAGCAGAATACATCTTAAAAACAATGAAAACCGATATGTGTATAGATACTTAATCATTTCGATAAATTCTCATTTGGTTGTTACATGTCAAACATTTGCCAATCTCATCCTGTCAAATACTTACTGTAAATATTCATGTGTGCGTTTAAAAATTGAATTTGTGTAAAATGTCGCGAAAGTTCCTTAACTGTTATATTTGTTTGTTTTAGACATTAATTTATGTAAATTATTTATTTCCGAAAATAATACCTAACGTTTTGTCTACAGGTAAACAAATGTGTAAATGTCTTTTTATAAGTGTCTATGATTTTTATTGACCCGCTTTTATCTATGTGTTGAAAGTTTTGTGCGAGTGCAGAAACGAGAAATCGTCGAGCTTATCGTACAAATGAACAGAGGAATAATCTTCGAAATGCAAGAAGATCATTGACTGTTAGGCGGTACGAAGTTCGCCGGGTAAACTGTGTTAGAAAAGAGTTGAAAAATCTCATTAATCAGATTTTAATTTCGCATGGCAGAGATGCATAAAGAACTATCTCGTTACGATATAACCTAATTTTTAGTGAGCGCGCTCTGAAAAACCACATTTCAAAAGTGTCGCTCGTCGTTGAATATCTTGTAATAATGTTTTGCTCAACAACTTTCCGTATTCACCGGCGTAGTAGCTTTTAGTTATGTCGCTGACTTTAGTTGTTGGGTTCATTAAAACTGTACTTGACGGGGAAATTTGCAAAGTCGCGGCGGTTCAAAAGCGACCGTGTTTTATGAAAATAATGAATTTTAAATGTCTACCACTACGTTCAGGTGTTGCCGTGAATTATTAATGAGGTACATAAAGTTGCGAAGAAAAAGGGTAGTTTTTCGTTATTGATGGTTGGATTCGTTGTTGGTTGTATATTTAATAGCAAGATGTAAAAATAATAATTATAGAGAGAATTAAAGAGAATTATTTCTCATTTGGACCTAGGGGTATGTTGATAACTCGATTACTAATTTCTTAAAAACTTAAGAAATTGGTCAATGAGTCAATCTAGTCGTAGTGCTACTAAATTATTAAGGTAAATTTACCATTATAGAGTATGAAACGTTTGAATCTAAATCCTTATTCTATAATTTTTATATTGTTGCAGGCTATGCACGTTGCGCGTAACGCGTCTGCGGGTGTGCGGCGCGCTGGGCGACGCTGGCGGCGGCGCGGCTGGCGGTGCTGGCGCTGGCGCGGTGACGCTGGCGGCCCGCATGCACAGCAGCAAGCGCACGCTGCGCTCCAACGACATCACCGTGCCGCCGCTCGACGTCGAGCTCGACCTGTGCTTCTCGCTGCAGTACCCGCACTTTGTCAAACGCGACGGGAACAGGTACTTAGGTTTCTATCAACGGCTAAGGCTAGCTCTTCTCTTAAGGAAAGCCCTAGGCTATTAATTATCCTAGTCCGTATACATAGAATCTAGCATCTTTCTAGCATGTGTGTACGGACGCACTGTGGGTACGGACAAGTGATTAGATGATCTTCAGAATGCAATAGAATTGATTTACAGAAAGCTCATGCCATTGCGACCTACACTAGAGGCTGTTGTCCACGACGATTTTCAAAATTGTTCACCAACCTTTGATATGTTACTCATTAACTGCATGACTAAGATGCATCATCAGTTTTATTCGAACAATATTCACACATAATCGAATTTCTTGTTAAAGTTTTTTCAAACAGTGGTTTCGATATTGATTCTGCGTATGTTTCCAAATGTTAAAGTACTTATACAAACAACATTACCCTTTATGCGAAGAGTATGTATTTTATTACTGAAAACCATTGCCAAAAACTTTTATGCTACCATAAAATCTAATAGAGAGCTTCGATAAAATAAACCCAGATATATAAAATTGGCTGGCGGTCAGGGATTTCTGTTTAAAAAGCTTTTAAAAGGATCGAAACATTTTGTTATTTGCTCTAATTTTAACCGACTTCCAAAAACGAGGAGGTTATATATTCGGTTGTAGATATATATTTTTTATGATATGAATTGCAGACGTAGCTACATACATATAACTGCACATGTAGTTAAAAAATAATTCTAAGCCTCTAATAAAAATCAAAATATAAAGGGTATTACTTTTTTTATGGATGCAAATGATGTGAAGTCCGGTATCTAGTATAGTCAGTAAAATTAATAATAAAGCATTGTTTTATGCATGGGAATGTCCAGAAAAGGGCATAAAATAAACTTTATGTGTAAGCCCCATTCAAAGCTAATTTACCTTCGTGTTGCTGTAAATAGTTCTTAAGCCGTTAGTATAAAGGTCGCGTGTGGGATAAAATAATTTAGAACTGTACTGCAGTTGTTCTTAAACTTGTAATAAACGTTATGACTTTCCGCTGTTTCGGTCGGGGTCTAATCATTTGTGCACTGAACTTTCTGACCATAAAATATGAAGCAATAAATTGCCTTCTAATGTTTAGATGTACATTAAGTCTACCGTTACAATATAACCTGTCGACTTTTATAAATACGTAGCTTACAATCTATATGAAGATTAATCTCAGTCAATTTCATTTATGACTTCATTTATTAATTAATGTCAGTCACAAATTTTGTATCCCATGGGAGTTTTAGTCAAAAATAAAATATATAACCAATTATATTTAGCACTAGTTTCTGCCCGCGACTTCGTCCGCGTGGGAGTCCAATTATTTATTTTACATATATAGATACTTTCATAATTTTATAACATGAGAGTGTGTATATGTCTTTACCTGACTGTTATCTCAGATAAACGGCACCCCCGTTTATCCGCACTGAAAATTTTATCTGCACAATTTATTTTCTGATTAAACTGCGGTAACACATTGAATCTAAGGAGTGTATCCAAACTGGCGACAAAAAGACCGAGAATATTCATCGAATAACGAAGCAAATGGCGTCCATGTATGTGTAAATGCAGTATAAATTTTATAATATAAAATACATATTTGCAACATGTCAAAAAATATATTTTCATATCTACGAATCAAGGAGTTTTGTTATGCAATGTAAAAAGCAAATCACTGTTGAAATAACTTTTTATTCCTCTTTTATCACTTTTATGGTATATATTCTAGGAACTATGAATTACATATTTTATAAAATTTTATTAAAAAATATTTAGGATAATTTTTTTCTAAAAATTTATCACGTGATAATGATTACTTGCTTATAAGTATTAGAAAATTTGAAACTATCATTGAATTAGGAAAACGATATTGGAATAAACACGGTTACTTTTATTTGTTCAACAGTTACAAAAACCTCAAAGATTTAAATATTTTTTATTACAGTGTTTGCCTTCTTATAATCTCCCTATACATAATTTTGAAAAACGTATTGAAGATATATGTCGCCCTGTGATACCAGCAATTGCTCAACTTCATCTTAATAAAGTAAATACATCCCCGCTCGAACTCAAAATTCGCCAATCATTACTTATGTATACCGATCATATACTGATTATGTCCATATCTATACAGATGGATCAAAATCTTTATTTTCTGGAGGTTGTGCCTTTTATGATCCACGACCCAAAATAAAATCCCAATTTCTAATTAATAATCCCGACATTCCGGTTATGAGCATATAGAAAGTACTGATTATCAAAATGTGGTTATCGTAACAGACTCTCAAAGTCAGTTCATAAAGATTTGGTTAAGGCCAGCTTAATCTTTATAAATTAAAAATATAAATTAAAGAATAAAGAAAAAAAATTATCAAATAATGTTTTTGCTAATTTTGGATGAGAACGGACCACGGACTCTCCCATTTACAGTTTCGAAAAAACCCTACTTATTAGTCACATTCGACATACGAAAAAGTGTTTCGTATGTCGAATGTGAATAATAAGATTTACGCCCCAATTTCGTGTTTCTACGATCAGTGGTTTAGGCTGTACGGTGATTCCTAAAAACATATAATTCAGGACAAAGGACTTTATATAATGATGATATTATATAGACTATTGACGGGACATACATCCAAACTAACAAACTTTCATATTGTTTTTAATTTTGAACTTTCGTATTCTCTCTGTTCAAAAATTTAAAAACGAATCTTCATTACGTGAATTCTTACGAGATTGTCCATTTCAGATTACAAATAATGCTCCAGAGGCGGAAGAAGTACAAGAACCGCACGATACTCGGCTACAAGACACTCGCTGAAGGAGTCATTAGGATGGATCAGGTACTTGTGTCACTTTTGGTTGTGTGTAATATAAACTTTGATACTTATATATACTAGAGCAACAGACTTCGAAATTCGTTCGCGCAGAAACCGTACATGTTTCTGAGAATAAACATAAACTGTTCTTTACCGAAATTCAAAATGTAAACTGCGTCAGGTTAGAGTGGAGTCTGTCTGATAGACAATTTGTAATTATTATCTATACCAATAATATATTCTACTAGCCGTTGCCCGCGACCACGTCCGCGTGCTAATGAATGTATGTATATATAATAAAAGTATATAAATAAGGTATTATTACTAACTTATTAATTTGGGTAATGATTATTATCCTGTTCATTTAATACATTGACATTTACGTCTATTATGGACGATTTATCTATACTTCTATACTAATATTATAAAAAGGAAACCTTTGTGTTTTTGTATGTTTGTATTGAATAGGCTCAAAAACTACTGGACCGATTTAAAAATTCCTTTTACCATTACATAGAGGGATTCTTCCGAATCCGCATAGGCTATATTTTATCCCGGAATATAGACAGGATTTTTCGTGGTAGTGAAAATTTTGGAGTAAATGGTCGAAAAAACTGCAGTACGTTAACGATTCTGATATCTGGTATGATATGGTTGACTTCTATAGAAAAGTTGTAAAACTCAATAATGCCTACAATAAATTCCGCGATAGTATAAACTAAACTTTTCTATTTTAGCCATTATAACCACTTTTCCATTTAATAAAAGTAATTTCTTATATGTATATAAATTACTGGAAAGGAAATATTTTATTATTATAAATCATGAAACGGAACAATGAACAAAACCTTTTCTGTTTCACCGTTCCGATTTCCCCTTTGTCATATCGAGTGCAATATTTTGAATTTATAGCAATTAATTAACGGACATGAATGCGGTTTTGTTCTCTCGTTTTTCAATTTTTATAGATTCTAGGTTAATAGACACAAATGATCATCATCAATTTTTCGAAACAAAATTAAAAACAATTTTCTTCTTAAATTGTGTAGACCTGCCTGTCTCACCACTTTCTGATAAGTGTTGGATCAGTAATCCACAATTTTTGACAGATTCTTACTGTAACTATCAGGTAAATTGTGGATAATCTATCCGAAACTTATCATGAAGTGGTCAAACAGGCTCATAATATGATATAATTGCTTATAACTTGACATAAAATTACGTAACTACCTATTCAATCACTATAATGTAACACAGAAAGTATCTTAGACGTGTCTGTTAACCTCCTTTGTCACTTTAATTTATTGTTTTACGGGTTGGAAATGTTTAAATGAAAAGTTACGAGTGATACCTATTATCCATGACGATTCCTCGCTCCTCCGTCCAGGTTCTCCAGCGGTCGATGGACATGGAATTGGAGCTGACGTCGGTGGGCGGCAAGGTGGGCGCAGCGGCCGGCCAGCCGCTCGCCAGGCTCACCATCACCGGCCTCGCCTCCACGCCCGTCGACCACGACACCAAGAACAACAACACGCTGCTTATTACTGGTATGTGGTCGGGTGGAGTGTGGTGGTGTCGTCCGTATTATGTACCTGAGATCAGAAAATGTGTCATTATTACACGTTGCTCGGATTCGAAACTAGCACCCATTCGGGTTCGAACCAAACGTCTACCCAGTAGGCCACGGACACTGTTCGGACATTTGGGTCTTGGGTTTATTGTCTACATCGGGCTTTCTGTAACTTTATTCTGCTAAACCTCCCCGGGCAAAGAATAAAATTTTCATACCTCCCCTTAGTATAATATTGTAAATAGAAAAGTCAACGTTTATTTTAAACTACATATACATAACAACTGTAATGACTGTTTTTTTTTGGAAATGTAAACCTTACATATTTATAAATGGGAAAGTGTATTTGTTTGTTTGTCCTTCCTTCACGATCTAACGACGCAACTAATTGAGTTGACTTTTGGCATAGAGTTAGCTGAAAGTATGGAGAGTAATATAGGCTACTTTTTGTCTTGGAATAACACTAGGTTTTTGAAAAAATTGTATCTTTACCATTTTTTGAACTCCATGCGAGCAAAGCCACGGGCAAAAGCTAGTCTTACATAATAACGTACCCACAACCCCCTAAAATTTCTCTACGCCTTAAGAGGACGTGCCCCCGGATGGGAAGTCCTGGTCTAAATGGTGTAAAAAAACTAAATAATAATAGCTTTAAGGTTTGTATGTTTATTTCTTACATAGAGTCTTCAGTGTGAGCAGTACTGAAACGGCATTTTTTTACAAGCACCCCAACGATATTTTTCACACCAAATTAGAATAAAAATAATAACTTTAACATGGACAAATAAATAATTGTAGATTTGTCCATGTTAAAGTAAAAAAAAAACGATTACGTTCCTACATTTACAGTTACAACTATAATGGGTAGTCTTATACACTGAAAAGTGAAAAGTATCCTCACTTTGTTTATAACAAAATGCTTTTTTTTAATGATATTTAGGGGCAAGCGAGCAGACGGGTTACCTGATGGAAAGCAACCGCCGTCGCCCATGGACCTCGTAACATCCGAAGAGTCGCAAGTGCGTTCCAGGCATTTATGAGGGAATGGGAATAGGGATAGGGGGATTAGGGAAGTTGGGCCACCCGTAAACATACTCACTCACTGAACGAAACACAGCACAATGCCGTCTCTCGCCAGTTTTCTGTGACGCCGAGGTATCTCTCGGGTCGAGCCGGCCCATTCGTGGCGAAGCATGACTCTCTCTGACGGCCATGAGCATCCGTATTATGTAGTTGACAGTTTAAAGCTGTACATAAAGTTAGGTTGCAGCATCGACATACCTAAACACATTGGGTAATTGTACAGAAAATGTTGATATTTTAGAAACATTCCCATTATCAAAATATCTGTTTCTAGTAAGCTTTTGTTAGACTCTAGTGTTATTTATTTTTTTTCCAATTTTAAGTGGTATGCACCAGCTGGTATTAACTCTCATAGCATCCCTGCAACAGTACTCAATATTGGAATAAAAGTTGAAAGCTTTGACTCTCATAGTTTCGTTGAATATTCCATTCGCATTTTGTGCCTCGGTATAATATTTGTTCAGAAATAGTACGAGGAGTTATATGAAATTTGCACAACAAACTATGTATTTTGAGTAAATAAGTTGTACGTTTCCGATAAACTCACTCACGCGACGAAACACAATACAGCGTTAGCGCTATTCTACATTGGTGGACAGTGGTATTCCTCCAGTCGAGCCAAGAGACTTCGCAGGGGCCTGAGTTTATTGACCTATGTTTTATTCCAGAAAGAGGCTATTCAGACGAAGAGGAGGAGGGCGAGTTCAGTTCAGTGGAAGAAGCGGATGAGATGACGTACGGTGCGCCCGCGCGGCGGCGCGCCCACCGACAACTTGCTTTCAACAAGGGAGACCTCTCGTACACTAAAGTAAGGATGTTACTACAAACTTTATGACGGCATATAGACAAATACGTAGGGCTGAGTGCCTAAACAAACTATAGACCGAAGTTACGCGGCCGATGTTCCGCACGATTACGCCTGCAATATATTTTAAATGATGGATGACACATCATGTCGAAATTGAAGTCATAAGTGGAAGAAGCGGATAACTAATATTTTACAACTTTCTAGTTAATACTCATTTTTTCTATAATACTGCAACAAATCTTGTATAATACCTTTGTATAATTTATACTTATACAAAGGTATTATACGAGATTTGTTGCAGTTTTATTATTGTTTGTACAGTTTGTATAATTTATAATTTCTTGTATAATTTTATTATCTAGCTAGTGTATCAAATCAACATTATTTTAATTTCAAATCTTTTTTCTGGTTCTAAAGCGTCCATTTACGCGAAAATCCGGCAGATTTTTAAATAATAGTTATCTGCTTCTTCCACTTATGCCTTCAATTACGTCGCGTAATTACGTACAGCCAAACTTTCGTCTGGCCAAACTTTCGATAGTTCGGCAGCGTTTCGGCGGTCATGTTTTAATAACAACTCATAAAGTTCGGTCGCGTAATTTCAGCTCATATCAGCCGAATGCGTCGGAACGTAAGTTCGGCCGCGTAACTTCCGCCTAGTGTATATTTATACACAAAAGGTATGGTAAAATATACTACAGATGTTTGAGGCGTATGATTAGAGTGATAAATATTTTTTTATACGCTGGAGAATTGTTTTTGGGTGAGAGGTCTACAATTGTAGAGTCACACAAAAACAGGAAAAAAAAGGCTTATTTAAAAGCGGTAGATCATACTTGTATGCCTAAAATATTATCCGAATAGTCAATTTTACCACACCATATTATGTTATAATAGTACTGCGCTTAAAGAACATTGTTTGAGTACCTTTATATAAATTAAATCATTATTATTTTTTAACATTATAATAATATAAAGACGCATGATATGATTATTCATAGCTCGATATTTTAAAATGTACTGAGCATATATTATATAATGCTTCGCTTGACGCAACATTTTTAAATTAACATAAAGATTTTAATAGTTATCACCATAGACAAATATGCACTACAAATAATATGTAAACGTAATATAATTTTATATATAATTTTATCATACAGTAAGAGTTGTATCGAATAAAAATTGTATGTGCATGAAAGAAAACCATTCTTAGTACCATTTGATCTCATGTATATTTTAGTCGAAATTTCATATTAGCGTTAAGCATTTTTGTTATGACATACAGAATTCTAGGTAGGCGATACAAAAATACCCAGTGGTGTATCAGCTTGTATAGTTCATAAGCAAACGCTTCAGCTAAGCTTTATACATGCAGTTGTCACGCTCACACGACTTGAGCTACATGGAGAGAGAGAGAAAGATACAGAAATATATAAGGTCCAAGGCGCACGACAGGGACAGCGACAGCGAGCTGGAACACGCCGCCGCCTCCGCTAAGCGCAAGGGCAGCCGCGGAAAGCTGGCGGTGAGCCGGCACGCGTAATTACACTCTATGCTTATGAGAATAGACTTCAAAATCGACTTGGCTCTCTTCTTTCCTCTGTAGACACACATTTTCCATGTTGTTCTGCACGAATACGAAGAAGTAAGCACGAGGCTAGCATCTATTTAAAACTTTCTTCCTTCGATCATTATTTAAAATTATAATCAGTAAACGTTAGAATGATTGAGTACAGCTATTAGTTTGACCGTTAATGTAGTCGAGCAATAAATCTTTCTATTCTCATAATAGGGTGTTCGCTTTTTGCTTGTAGATAGTTTATCTTGTAGCTAGAGATTGTAGTTCGTTAGAAATAGTAACCATTTGTAATGTCTCGACAAAATTACACTCGTTAGCTATTGACCTACCCCTTACTAATAAAAAGATTTTCACTTTGTATAGAAACGTCACGGCCAAAATATTCAGTCACAGTCCGAAAATCGACATACCTAACTTACAGACAAAGACAAAACACCATCACAGAATATGATGTCAGTAAAAATAGCATGGATTTTTTTTATTAGTAAGAGGTAGTCGTTTTCATAAAAATAAAATTAAGTGTTCACCTAATCTTATACATAAATTCTCGTCTCACAATGTTAGTCACCCTAATCTGCTGAAACGACAACAGATTCTTTTTATCACATTTCATATGAATATTCAATACGACTGAGAATCGGGTGCTAAATACCGAGAAAAAATTAAATTTTGAGGTTTCATAAATTATAAAAATATATTAAACCTCAAAATATATAAGTTGACATAAATACAGCGTTTTATAAACGACACCAAACAATAATATTATTGTTTTGTGTATTAAAAATATAATTTTAAGTCCTTTTCTCAGTTTAACGTGAAAATACACAATAAAATTCAACTTGAGATGCTCCTTGTTGAATTATAATGATTAATTAACTTTTATAATTTATGAAACTTTTATAGCCTTTTGAAATGGCCTGTAATAAACTTCTGATTCGTAATCAAATTTCATTAATTAGATGAATACGGTGTTAAAAATTCCAAGTTTATTATGATCAGAGGTTTCATTTTTATGATCAGATGTTTGCTGACAGGAAAATATTGTGTTTGTATATAAGAAGTAACGTTGAAATTAAAAATAACGCTGATCTGCTTTTGATGCCATGACCCTCTTTAACACTTTGCTGTGTAAGGTTTTACTAAAAATTATGATTTGAATGTAATTTGTAGTGACCTTTATGTGTAACCCTAACAAAACTGTGTTTATTAAATACACTTTGAGTATTTGTGAGCTGTTGTTATATTAATTAAACCAGTTTGCATCGAAACGTTACGTGACGTAGTGCTGAAATTTTTAAACTCAAAATTTAAGACGGGAGTTCGAGTATATACTATTTTTTTTCAATAAAATTTTGACAAATCTAGTAACTTACCGATTTCATTATTTTAATTTCGAATAATTTTTCGGGGCCAAAATCATCTATGAATGCAAAAATGTTAGTTTAGAATGTCCGTGGCTTAATGGGTAAGACCTTTGGTTCGCACTCGAGAGGGTGCAGATTCGAACCCCGGTGGAGGCGTGTACCAATGAGACATTTTCCGATCTTAAGTACATAATACGGATGCTCATTGTCGTGGGAGAGCCATGCTTCGGCACAAATGGGCCGGCTCGACCGGAGTGATACCACGGCCTTACAGAAAACTGCGTGAAACGGTGTTGTGCTGTGTTTCGTTCAGTGAGTGAGTTTACCGCCCAACTTCCCTAATCCCCTATCCTAATTTTCATTCCCTATCCCCTCATAAATGGTCGGCAACGCACTTGCCACTCTTCGGATGTCGCTAGTGTCCATGTGCGACGACAGTTGCTTTCCATCAGGTAACTCGTCTGCTCGCTTGCCCCCTAAATATCATAAAAAAATATCTGCTTCTTCCACGTATGTCTTTAATTGATCTCATTTTACTATGCGAGAAAATGTGCGTTTCATTGTAACAGGACAGCCCCTTATAGCTCTATTTTACAATCTTAAATTGTTGCGTCGCACGGCACTGCTTTAAAAGTTATACTTTTATGACATTTCGATGTGAACTGACCCTTGAAATAAGTTTTAATGTGTGTGTTACACATGTATGTTATTAGTTGTATGTGTGTTACAGCAACGCAACCTGAAACAGAAGTTCGCGGCGCTGCTGCGGCGGTTCCGAGTGCCGGAGGACATGGGCGAGCGGGGCGCGTCGCGAGATACACACAACGCGCAGATCGACGAACTATTCCAGGTGAAATCTTTATCTCATATATTCTGTCCCGTGTTCACTTTGTTACGCGTGTTTTATTAGAGCGTCCGTGGCCTAGTGAGCGCACCCCCTGGTTCGCACTCGAGAGGGTGCAGGTTCAAACCCGGGTGGATGCGTATACCATTAAGAAATTTTTCGATCTCAAGTACGTAATACGGATGCTCATTGCCGTGGGAGAGCCATGCTTCGGCACGAATGGGCCGGCTCTTGCGTCACAAGTGTCCATGGGTGACGGAAGTTACTTTCCATCGGGTAACCCGTCTGCTCGCTTACACCCTAAAATATCATAAAAAAGAACGACCTAAAATCCCTCTTGATTAAGTGGAGTGGTACTTAAAATATGAGCCAAGTGAAACGCAAGCCTTTTCTGGAAAGGTTCCATCACTCACGTGACTTTGGTTCGAATCGGATTTTGTTAACTTTTGGGACATGCAATAACAGACCTTATTTTATAGGAGCTAGAGTCATTATCGTGCGGCGAGGGCGACGACTCGGGGCCGGACCAGATGGACACGATCTCCATCGGCTCCACGCCCAAGCCCTCTCTGCGGCCCTTCTTCAGCAGTTCCCGCAGCCTCGCCAACCAGGAACACCATAGACATTCCAACGGTAAACTAATATCAAACAACTTGCGACTCTAATCCTTTAACTTAGGACTCTAAATCTAATGGACTGCTCATAATTTGGTAGGAAGGCCAAAATACGTGTAAAAACTATTTGAGTCATTAGTAAACAAGTTAAAGATTAACCCCTTATTCATAAAAATATTTAGACAGTGTTTAACTAATCAAGGTTGGCTGTCCCTTTCTGTCGCTTTCAATATTCCAGAAAAGGACTGCGAATCTTGATTAGTTACACACGAATGAAATATTTTTATGAATAAGGGGATAAATAGGTACTTCTCAGTATCTAGTTCTAATGATACTACTAGATATAGTAGATATAGAATCAGTAGTTGAGAATTAAGAACTTTAAAGCCGTCGGTATACTCTCGCCGAGACACAGCGAGACCGGCCGAGGTCGAGAATGTAAATGCACTCGCCTCGTCTCGCCAACCTCATACGAGACTCGCCTCGGCGAGAGTGTGATGATTAGAATGAAATGTGTTTTCAAATCCTACTCATACCACAATGTGATATGTTACGTTAGAAAGTAGGAACACTCCTGTAAGACACAGTAGCCAAACTAAATAAAATGCATTTACGTTAAACAAAACAAAGTGTGACTTGTATGTATGTTTGTTGAAACTTATATACACATCCATTATATAGTACTAAAGCATACATTGTAGATAGTTATTAGATATTATAATATGTAAATTATACTTATTACGTTGCATAAAATAAATTAAAATACATTACTATAGATAGAGGTATAGGCGTGTTATGTAAAATTTTGCAAATTGAGTGTCGCAATAGTAGTTTTAGCGAGGGTTTCGTAGTTTTGCCTAATGTTTAAATATTAATATTATGTAGTACCTGAGGGATCAGGCAGGAGCTAAGTTCATTTCGCTTCTTTAATGAATTGCCAATCAAAAATTTATAGAAATGACGTAAGCGTTCGTAACGCTTAATGTCATTTCTATACAAAATTAAATAAGCGAAAACGTTTAGGTTCGCTAAGCCCTCTGTTTATGTTTATTTAAATAAGGAAATCTGTTAAATCTATAGGGTTTAACTAATCCAAGCGTCCTTAGGGGTGTGTAATTGTCCTTTATATTTTTGTAGTAGTTACTTAAGTAACATTTCAGCGTCATAAAAATCGCACATAAAGAGAGCTGTGGCATCTTACACAGTAAACTACAGGTACACAGGGCTCGTACTCGTCTTAAAGTATTACAACTTTGTTTTATGTCACCCTATATGTTACGCACTTTTGGCTTCAGATATTTTACAGTGCTTACTTGTGTGGTGCTTTGAAATAAAATAAGGTTTAACTCAAAACTACGGAACCCTTACCATAATTTGTATTTTGTGAGCGCTTTTATTATGTTTTGCAATTATTATGTTAAATGTAAATTTTGAGAGGTCAAAAGACAAACTATATTGTCTCATACGTCGAATATTATGTTTGTGATTTGTTGATTAAGCTGTGTGCCTAGTTTAGTTGCATGTATGGGTCAAACGGAACACGTGTGTATTATACAAGTACTATGAAAAAGTATATGAATGTTCACAAACTAAATAAACAAGATGTTTTCAAATAAACTGTTTTATTAATTTACATATTTTTGGTATCATAAATAATTTTTAAAAATCATAGAATATTTTATTTTCTGTACCAGATGTGAATTATTTATAATTTTCATTAAGTTGATTAACTTTTAACAATACCATTCACAAAAGTATCATTTAAATATCGCAAAATACAGTCACAACATCACTTTTCATAGTCTCAACCCATACACAGGGGGTGGCCAACCATTACTACAATCTTTTACGTAATGGTTGGTAACCCCTATTCGATGTCATGAATATATTAAAAAAAATAACACGTGCGCGTCCGCTTGGCCCGTAACGCCTGTCGCATGCGCAGTGACGCGGCACTCCAGCCTCACCGCAGACGCCGAGCGACGGGCGCGCGACACGTACGCCCCGCCCCCACCAGCAGGTAACGCCCACTTGTGCGGACGCACGAACCATCAGCTAAAAAGATTTCATTACATATAATTGTCTAGATGTTTTGTCTGTTAAGGCCAAATATAATTGGCCTAAAGATGTAATAATAACAAACATTGTATTTTACCTAAAAATTAAACAAAAAAAAAAATATTTACGAAAAGCCTGAAATGATTCGAAGCCAAGAATAAAAAATCTGTTAATGGATCTTTTGGGCTGATTGTTCGATTTTTTCTGTTTTGCTTGCATATTTATCATTTCTTGAGGCTTGCAAACATTTTTCATGTTTCTTGTCGTCTGTATGTATTATTCTACTGTGTCTATTATCTCTACGCCTTTTTAAAACTTAAAAAATATTTTTCTTCGTTTTGTTGTAGTTAATAAGTTTTGATTATGAAGAAAAAAGTTTTACGTTTTGTGGTGAAATGTATCAAATATAAATAATGCTGTGCTAAAAGAAGAATGTTTGCTTATTATTACAAGGGCGCGTTAAATAAAAGTATTTTGATATCTTACCGATTGAATTAATTTAAGTACTTTTTATGTATTTGTTTAATAGTAAAATAAGTTTATGTATTATTTATTTTATATTTATATGTATATTCTTTATGATTAAACTTTTTTGTAAGTTTGTATCTAAACTGTATTGTTTTTTCTACTAATAATATGGCTTGACGTTAAGGATGACTTGTTTGAAAAAGCTAAATTAACTTAAACTATACTCCATACTAGAAGTACAAATCATATAAAGTTATTCTGTCAAAATCAATCACAATGACAAATTATAAATGGTAGTCAGTAGTTTTAAGTAGTATGTTCGTAACAGAGTCGGAGGCTGTGCGCACGGACGAGCGCGGCAGCGACGGCAACAGCGACGGGGACGCCACGCTAGACGCACCCGTCTCCGGCGCCAGCGTGTCCAGCTCCCCGCCTAATGAGCCCAAGGTAATTGGGATAAGACTGTATTGCCATCTAAGCCACGCTAATATATGATAATGAAAATTATTCATAATTATTGTATCATGTTCAAAATGTAAAATGTAATGGGTAGGTGTTCAAGATTTCATTTTAGTAGGTAATAAAAAAATAAAAGTAGTTTATTTGCCAAATACAGTAGATGTTTACATTTGAATAAGCTTGACATATTCTACTCTTAACATAATGTGTAAATATATTATCATCGTTAACTTATTGAGTTACGGTACTTAATATTATGATTAAAAAAAAAATAACCTATAGTTATTAGTGTCAAGGTATACTAATTTTCTTTCAGGTAGTTTTTTGAAAAGTGACCGGGAAGTTTATTTTATACAGACACTGCCATGCTGTAAGCGTTTCTACTGCAAATGGTCAGTTTTTGATGCGGTACAACTAATTTAAATGTTGTGCAGAAATCGAATAACATAATTTTGTTTAACGCGTGTGCAGCACGAGGACAAGCAGTAAGCGTTTCTACTGCAAATGGTCAGTTTTTGATGCGGTACAACTAATTTAAATGTTGTGCGGAAATCGAATAACATAATTTTGTTTAACGCGTGTGCAGCACGAGGACAAGCGGTCGCGGCTGTTTCGCAGCGCGACGAGCGGCGGTAACCTGACGCCCGCAGCAGCGGCGCGCAAAAAGAATTCCCTCGTTATCAGCGCCGACCGCCCGCTCTCGGCGCACGATTTGCCTGCTCTCAGCCCTACTACACTTGAGGTACAATTTGTTATATGGCATATATTAAATCTGTCCGATAAAACGATTTGAATTTACTGCATATATATTGGTAAAATAGGCTCTTAGATCCAAGTTAGTGTTGGATATGGGATCCACAATTTATGTGAGACATTCTCTGTACCTTATCTGTCAGATAATTTGCGTATGGTCACTTATCAGGAAGTATACAGTAAGTAAACAGGCCCTAAATAGATCTTTATTTTATTATTAAAAAGCCAGCTATCGTATCATTATTTGTTATGCGTTTTGGTAACCACATATAAATCACTTTATAATTTAGAAATCTATCTATAAAATATAATGTGTGCAGCCTCGGCGCACGATGGCGGAGGCAGTGGCGCGCGCGCTTGGTGAGGAAGGTCCGTTGCCGGAAGTGGCGGCAGTTGCGCCCGCGCCGCTCGCGCGCGTGTTTGCGGCGCTGGCCGTGCCCGTCGCGCTCGCGCCCGCTCCGCTCGTGCCCGACGTCCGCCCCCTACTGCAGACGCTCATGGCACGCGCCGCTAAACAGTACGTTATTATTGCAATTACAGAGTTTTATTTTTTTATTTTTGCTTTGATTAAATAGTTTTTTTGTACGATTTAAAATTAAAGTAAGAAAGGTGATTCAACCTTTAATAAATATACGTTGAGTGCGTATGACTTCTAATATATAAAATTCTCGTGTCACAGTTTTCGTTGCCATACTCCTCCGAAACAGCTTGACCGATTTTGATAAAAATTTTTGTGCTAATCCGCTATTTATGAGACTCGGCCAACATCTATTTTTCATTTTCATTTTCCCCTAAATGTTAGGGGTAGTACAACTCTTAATTTTTTTGGCAAAACAACGGTTGCGGGGTCAGCTAGTAGTACTGTTATATAATTATTCTTTATTGTATACAATTCTTAAAATAGTCAAAACTTATGTAAATAAATAATTATTAACTGTATTTGTTCTAATTCAAAATGTTATATATAATAGTATTATGTTTCAAAGGTATCTTTTTCCACGATGTAAATGTACAGAGGCGGCAGGCGGCCGTTTCGCATATGCGTGTGCGGCGGTGAGGCGGCGACGGCTGCGGCTTTACGCGCGCACGTCGAGCTTGCGTCGCGACGCCCGCACGACCCGCCACCCGCCCGCTTCTATATCGTGCCATTAGGTGTGTGACTGTACCTAGTACACTTAAAACCTTCATATCTTGTTAAAGACGACATAAGTACATTGTTTTAGATTTCGAATTAATAAAAATATGCACCCAATTTTTCTGGTGATACGAGTGTTCATGGGCGACGATAGTTGCTTTCCATCAGGCTGATCAAGTGATCTGACCGTCCTAGGCTAATTTTCTGCCTTACCTTTTTTCAATTCACTAGATTACCTGTGCATGCGAAGACACAAATTTAGCGCACCCTCGCGCCCTAGGTTGCAGCCTAATTGTCTATGAGTTAGTCTTGCCCTGCCATCAGGTGATTTGCCCTAACTTTATTTTAAAAAAATTTCAGGTCCTCACACGGTAGCCCGATACATGTGCGGCTCGGACGCGGCGTACGCGGCGCTGTTCGGGGCGGAGTCGTGGGCGGTGCTGTGCGAGCGGCTCACCGACGCGCCGCTCGCCGACGTCGCTGAGATGTCCTCTAGGATTGCTAGGTACTGCCGCCATGATTATTGTGATTTGCAAACACTGACCTCTATTCATACAAGTATACTGGACTGATGACCGACCTAGCCACGGTGAGGCAATTCGAATTGCGCAATTTTGGCGCTTATAGCATAAGTGGTCTCAATTATTATTATTATTATTTTCTATAAAACCTTACCTAATTCTACAATATTATGATGCAATTGTAGAAGTAGGCAAGGTTTTTATAGAAAATAGTAACATATCTGCAATACTTTTATTTATTTACATTTACATTTTATTTATTATTTACCTTCACACAGTTGTAAGTCACAGATTTATCGACAGAAAACTTCTGGCACTATTGAAAAACATTTTTTTCATTTATAACTAAGTGGCCATTGGTAAGTTACGTCAAATTTACTTCTTTTCCTACCCACCGCGGCACTAATCGGCATATCAATAAATAGATGTCATTTCAAAGCGTATCGTCAGTCCAGCCATATATGTAATTTATATATTGTATAGATATCAAGTTTTTGAAAAGCAAAATGAATTTTAAAAGTAAAATCTTGACATGTCTTTATGTGTGTGTGTACCTTTGGCTAGGACACACGTTTCCAATAAGATGAAAATATTTGCTATTTGCTGTTTTAAACTATGAAACGCGGGTTTGGTAAGGATCAAACCTGCGTATTTATAGTAAAAATAGTTCTTAAATTTTTCATAAAGATTTTTATGGATATTAAATATTTTTAAACTTTACAGATATCTCAACAGCGTCGGCCCCGTGAACAACGTGCCAATCGGCGAGGCCATGATCGCGTACCGAGATAAAGCCGGGGACGAGGATTCCAGTCAAACTTTCATTCCATTTATTGCGGTAAATATCTAAAATTCAAAAATTACTGTACTATGCGGAAGCGCATTTACATATACTCAAGCTGTCAACTTCCCTTACTCAGAATTTCTTTTCAAAAACTTATCAGTTTGTCATAGTGAGGGGTCCACAACAAAACATATTGATACAGCACAGTGCGTTCCGATGGGGCGTCCGAATTTTTCAAATTAATGTATACGTCCGGCTTAAATGGTGCAATACATTTTCCGCAGGAGGTGCGTGTAGGTTGCGGTGAGGGGGGTCCTTCTTCCCTGGAGCTAGAGGAGGGTGGGTCACCGCCCGCACGGCCCTCCCCACCGGCCACGCCCGCGCCCGACTTACTGCCGCCGCGCGCCGAGCCGCAGGAGCTTCAGCTTGATTACTGGCTGGTCAGACAATTTTTTAATTTGTTTGACAATGTTTTAATTGTTGCACCAAAAGTTGTTAGCGCAGGAACCGTACATTTCCGATCCGAACCGATCTATTGCTGTTTCCAAATAATTTATTATTCTGTAAATATATTAAAATATTAGTACGTACAGACACGTTTTTAATATTTTATTAAATCACTAGTTGTCTCGGGAGACATTGTCCTGCCAGGCCAGGTTGGTAATCCAAATTCTCAACCATTCTCATATAGATTTACTTTTATTTGTCATTTCCTAGGTGGGAGGTCGTTGCTCGGAAGCGGAGGGCGGGGGTAAAGTGACGTTGAAGGCCTCCTTCAGAGCTCTCGTGATAACTCGCAACAACGCACATCTATCTATCACTTACCTCACCAAGGAGAAGAAACAAAAAAGTGAGAATTTATCTTTGTACAGGAGACAAACTGTCTAAACTTATAATTACACTGATTTAGTCATAATAAACACTAAACAAGTATGGTAAAACTCATAGGTACCCAGATTCTTCGAAATTTTCACTTGGTGTGATTACGTTTTTCAAACATATTTCGTTTTCCAATAATTATCAAATGATTCAACTGTTTTTTGTAGAGGGTCTTCAAACAACACTATTTTGTTATTTAATTTGTAACAGTAATGCGTCTGGGTAAGAAGAAGGAGAAAAGCGGCGAGACGGAGCCGGGACGCGCACAGACCGTCGACGGCGTGGCGCGGCTCATCTGCTCCGCCAAGGGCTCTCATAATTCCCCTCTTAGAGGTAATATTATTATAAAGTGATAATACTTACAACAGCACAGTATAGAATTTTGTTTCTACGAAATTGCCTGATGTATGAAAAATGCTAAGGCTTCGGACGTAGACGCGAACGCACGATAACATGTCCATGGTGTAAGCAGCTAAACGCTAGAGAACCATGAAATTACCCAAGCGTGTATGCACGATCACACACGCCTTCAAAAAAAATTAGGTAATGGTTAAATTTCTCTTATATCCGCTAATATCAAAACTTTTCTAAACATTTCAGTGTACATCGACGGCACGGAATGGAACGGTGTGAAGTTCTTCCAGCTGTCTACGCAGTGGCAGACGCACGTCAAGACGTTCCCGGTCGCTACGTGCGGCGCACCGCTCGCGCCCCCCGAGACTTAGAGCTTGTGCTGAATTTTGCTCCTTCTACGGAATTTCGCGATTAGGTCGTTTGATGTCCTCGTAGCTTCTAGACCCTAGTATTAGGAGCGCCGTGCGGCGCTACGAGGCTTATAGTAGCGCCAAGTATATCACCGCCATATTATGATATAGTGGCGATTTAATATGGCGCTCTGTTAATGTTATTGCTGACGCAATCGGAGAAATATAATTTCTCCCTTTTCCGACTTATTTATATTTTACCCGAAATTTTACTTCCGCTGTTTAGCTGCCATGTTTTCAGTGTATGGCTTTTGTTATGTATTTTGGATTTACCAAATTACCTTAGCGGCTGCTTAGCAAAATTATTTTAACGATATTATAGCGACGTTATGAACCTGCGTATATAATTTATTTATTAAGTAATATCATTACTCCAATATACATAATAAAGGCTCAATAATCACTTAGTCATTAGAAGTTGTTAGATTCGTATTTAGAAATACATGTGTATTGTGTACTCAATATATCTATGGTTCGTGACATTTGTATAACATAAACATAATGATAAAAAATAGATGAACAAAAATTTTAGTTATCAATTTTTATACTATTTCGTTAGACAAAAGATTGCAGGGTTACTATCGCTACCAAATATAACTATTTCAAAAATTACATGCACATTGTTATGTTCCTCGCAGACGTCCTGTGCTTTTTGTATCTATTTTTTGTCATATAATGTATTGATATCAGTTAGATTAAGACTAGAAAAGTAGTTAGTACTCAGTGAAAGAGCAAACCGAATTCTTGTGAAATTTAGTAAGCACATATCAATGTAGGTTTGTGGGTGGGTTTTTAGTCTGTGATTCGTGAATGTGGTTTTTTATGTCAACGGTGCGATTGCTAATGTTTTGTATTTTTTATATGTGCAAAATTATTTATTTTCGTGTAAAAGCAATAGCTTTTTGTATCATAGCATTAAAGTTTATGTATCAAATGTCAGTAGCAAACAGTATTACAATGTTGGTTCGAAGATGTAACATGGTTTTCGAGCCAACGTTTTCCATTCAACGACTAGTAGGATTAAGTCTGAATATATTTCCGTGGTGTAATTTCGACTGCAATGGTACTCTAAAGAAAAATTATACAAATTCATTTGGCAGTCTTACATCATTTGGTCGAGTAAATGTTGGGTTTCGTCACCTCCAACTAACAGATTACGATCAACATTTGACTAATTATTATTTACCTAACTAGTATAGGACCGCCATTTGTATGTATTTTTTTTATAAAGTATTGTCAGAAATGGGTAGTACGATTTTTCTTGTCAATCCCAGAGGATTGACAAGAAAAGGGCCTTGCCAGAGCATGGAGCTGATGAACATCAAAATTGTCTACCTCCTTCAGTACTTTGACGCGTATCATGCTAATAAAATATTGGAAAACTTTTATTATTCTTACAAGATAGTCCTTCAGACGGTTAGGATCCTATTGATATTAATATTAATTCCACACTTAAGCTTAACCACGCCGCGCTTTTTTAAACGTATCAAAGAAGACGCTACCTGGATTTGCATTAGTTGGGAGCAAATATTTTTACTAATAATAAAGGGGTTAATATTTACTTACAGATTTAACTAAGTAATGCAATTTGTAATTTAAAATAGAATAGTTGCTTAAATTTATGCTCATAATTCTTATAATCAATAGTAGTTATACGGTGTAGACTTGTGGTGCTCTTCCAGTTTTTACTATAAAATTAAGTTGCATTTTAAAGTGCCAAATCTTATTTAATTTGGTTATGTATTAACTTAACTTATGATTCTGTTGACTGCCATCAAACCTGTAGGCTTTAGCGTAAACTATTTACTGTTTTTATTACTCAATACTCTAAATAGTAGAATGATTTATTAATATTTTCAACACAAATAATTATCGCATACAAGCAATGATATTATTTTAATAGGTACATTTTATTTGATGCAGGTAAATTTCGGAAGAAAATTCGTATATTTCGTTAGTATGATCAATTCTCACCATATTGAATGAGACTAAAATCGCCAATTTCGATGTTATGCATAATGCGCCAGGAATAATTTTTGGAAGACACTACAAACTTTACATGTCACAATATTGGACAATAGTTATTGTATTTAAAATGTAACATAATATGACTTAGTTATGGATGAGTATCAAAGCATCTAATAAGAAACTTGTTTGCAGGCAGCTCGTTATTTTAGCCGTTTACACCTCAAAAGTTTTAATAAAATTCCACAGTAACATATTTCTGTTGAATCCACTTTTATCTTAAAGTTAACTATACTAAAGTCAGTGCTAATAATTCTATTCTGAAAAAATTAAATGTGTCGTGTGCTTAGAAACAACTTACTTTGATTTGAATTAGCAGCAGTAAAAACAACGAATTAATATTTTTATGTGGCCTTTTGTTCAACATGAGGAATTCTGTAGGTAGTAGTAAAGCTGTTAAATAAAAATGTGTCACAGGTTCTGCTTATAAAACTAAAATGCTAACAACTAACAAAACGTTACAATCCATTATTGTGTACTGTAGTATCTTGAAAAAAAAAGTACATACAGTAATTGTACACATTACAGACCAACATGGATAAACTTGGGTCATCTGTTACCAGTTTTTTAGTTGGTTAAGATTTAAAGACAGAGACATTTAACAGTTAAAGACGCTATTGAATAGGTGAACGTAAATCAAAAACCTGAGACATTGGCTGATCGTTTGTCCCTGAGACGAAAAAAAAATGACAATATAATACTTGGATACATAAATAATTGGCGATTGAGGTGAATCGGTTGACTCTCTAGTGACACTTTACTATTACAACAGGGATGTTGTGCTTGAAGTATTGGATTACTTACTTTTTTTGAAAACAGTACTGAAATTTATTTGAGTTTTATAAGTAAAATCTAAAACACATATTAGAGAGAATATTATTAATTGCGAATGCCTACACAAAAATATCTTCTTCTGTTGTTAGTTGTTACTTATTACTATGCAACTAGGCAGTCTGTAAAATTTCCAATATTATCATTAGTGAACTAGTCTTAAGTGCTTATATTATTTTGTCATGAGCTAATCATTAATATATTCCTATAGTAAGTTATGATTTTTTGATCTCATAACTGCTGACTTGATAAGAAATTTGATTAATGCAGTAAAGTAGTTTGTATGTGTATTATATATAAGGTATTTAATACAGTATATACAGTCAATGTAACATTTTATTGGATTGTTATTTCAATATAGTGAATGAATACATTTATTGTTTATTTTAATGAAATTTATTTTATATTGAATGAATGTGTAGTACAAAGCTTTATGTTCAATGATTTCAATAGATGGTGGTGCAATGACACAAGACATGTAGTAATTCTTATTGTTTTCAGTTATTACAAAGGATAAAATTTATTTTGATATTATGTTCTTGAGATTTATTATTTTAACATCATTTGCAATTATTATTTGTATTTATTGTACAAATAAAATTTTTGCATTGAATTTAATGTTTTATTTAGATAAGGTATCAGGGCCAGATTGGGGATCTAAGTAAGTTGGCCGAGTTATTTCAAACTTTTTATATTTAATAATATTTATACAACAAACAACTTATAATGTCTGTTATATTTCTTTGTCTAACATATAAAAAAATTCACATGAAAAAACAACAGCTAACCTTGAATAGTTATACACAGTACAAATATTTTTATTAGTGAGAGGGCTGAGATCTATTGCCAAGTTGGAAATTAAACTATATATACGAGGTGTGTTCAAAAAGTATCGCGAATTTTGTGTTTTTTCAAAAATTATTTATTTATTCATGAATATTTATTTT
>JAOTAV010043090.1:0-17591 GCA_026546445.1 Cyclargus thomasi
AGTAGGTCTGAGAATCGGCTAACATCTATTTTTCATCCCCCTAAATGTTAGGGGAAATTATTTATATGGCAAAACAAAGTTTGCCGGGTCAGCTAGTATCTTATAATATATCGTCCATCGCATCGACAAGAAAGGTGTCACATCGATCTCTCTTTTTTTAAGAAATCCAAATTTCGTATTTGAACTTGCGTTTGCTTTTTTCTGGTATATGAAACTAAAAACGTAAAATCCTGTATATAAAACTAAAAACGTAAAATCCTATTGAGGTTTTATTTTTTAAGAAAAAACCGCATTCGTAAGATCAAATATAAATATTTAGATTTCCAAAGGTAGGGTTTTTATGATGTAACATCTTTCTTGCCTATAGACGATAATTACATTATCCCTCGTGTGCGGTGTGTTTGTCCCTAAACTCCTCCCAAACGACTGGACCGACTTTGCTGAAATTTGTTGCGTGTGTTCAAGGGGACATGAGAATCGTTTAGATTCACAAATTAGCCCGGTATGGGCGACGACAGTTGCTTCCCATCAAATGACTTGTGTGCTCATTTGCCTAGTTAGTTAATAATAATAATTTAGTGTATTACCTTCCCAGGCTATACTACTTGGACATGTTCGTGAAGCTGGTGTTCCTGCTGCCGCTCGTCTACTATCTCTATACCTTTCTAGTTAAGCTGTTATAAGTATTTAAGAGATTAATTGTTACCTACGATAAGACTAAATAAATTTTTACTTTTTGACAATAACACCTTGTTTTATTCCCCCGTGAAATGACTTAAGTAATCCGTTGATGAATGCGAAAGTGTGTTTGTTTGTTTATCCTCCTTTCGCGCCCAAACAAAGTAAGTGACTTGATTTTTGGCACAGACTTAGCTTAAAAGGTGAATGGCTGGTCTTAGAAAAACATCATGTTCGAAGCTAGAGAAAACAATATTCGAATTTTTCCACGATCCTCGAATTTAATGCGAGCGAAGCCGGGTGCAACAGCTAATTGATATTATAATTAATTTGAAAGTTTGTCGTGGCGCGTCAATCACGCCTGAACTACTGAACAGAAGAAGAACATTTTGATTAACTGACTTAAAAAAAGACAATTTTTATAACGATTGAAAGCTCCCGCGGGACTTCGTCTATTAATCTGACGCGGGAAACGACACGGGTGAAAATCAGTAAATAATATTATAAACTGTTTATTAACTATTCACAATGTGTATTCACATCAATAATTTAAAACCATTAGTAACATCAGTTCATACGTCTACCACTACCATTTTGTTACATCAAAACAAAACCGCATTCCTCGTCCAAGGTCATTAAATAATAAAATATAATACAACATAACAAGTGTATCACACAATATACTATCATAGTAAAATATTTGCACTGCCATTGATCAAATTATTGCCATATAAAATAATACAACATAAAATATAAACCATAGTTTAATATGGCAATAAATAATATTAAGCAGTTTTCAAAAACAAAATTTGGCAAACATCATCAAAATCAGCAATGCTTAATTAAGAAAATGCTTTTATTTAAAATAAATAAAAATATCATACAGCAGCGAATTTTTAAACCAGCTGTACTCATTATAATATTTAAAAACAAAAAATTTGGTGTCACATTTTCTTAAATTATCCTAAGTAATCCCATACTAAAACCAAAAATAATCATATTTTTAATAAAGACACGAAATCATACATTTCGTATTATGCAGTCAATAATATTGTTTTTTACTACGATTAATCAGTGGTTAAACATTTTCTATTTCATTAGATTGTTGAGATGATTTTTTTTAAAAACAAATTTTATGTGTGCCATTTTAATTGGTCTACCTAAGTAACCAAGATTATGATATTTATATAAATAAATTAAAGATACAGTACACTTTGGGGCGATATGGCTTGTAAATAGTAACGCCAAAATAAATGCTATAACTAATTTGATATTAGCAATCTTCAAAATTGACCAGAATGCTATTTTTTGCTACATTCGATAATTTCGACCCATATTTCAAATTCGTATAATCAGGAAATTAAAATATGACAATTTCATGTAAGTCGCGATCGCGACCAACTTACTTAGACCTAAAATTTGGCTTGTTTCAATTTGCCTGATAGTATTTAGACAGGAAATGGTCTGTATCCAAAAAACACGATGCAATTTTGCTTCGAAATAGGAGCGTATCATGATCACAACAGAGAAGTTGATTCATGGGCTTATGGGTGACCTACGTAACTTGGTCGGGTTATATCGAAATCATCAAACAGATCACAACTTTACTCTGTAACAACTAATACAGAATAATTGACAGACGACCAAATTACGTAGGTCCACCGGCTATAAATAAATTTCTTGGAATACACCTTCTTGGCCAATATCAATTATTATTGTTTATTAAATTGATAAGTGACAATGGATTTTATCTAACGCTTATCAATTTTGATAACATTATTTAGCTGAAAATAAATCATCGGACGCGGCTCACGGACGCGAGTTACAGACGCGATACAAAGGTATACAGCCAAAATCATCTAGTAAGCCAGATTCACTTCGGACGTCTGAACGCTCAAGGTCAGCTCAAGGACTCTTTCGCGACTTACGTCTTGTAGCTTGTCCACTTCAGTGTATGCTGCGTCCATGAGTCACGTCCGATAATTTGTTTCCAGCTTTAATCACTGACACTGGTCAATTTTGAGACGTTATAAAGCACCAACCCTTCACGACGCGCGATTCAACAGCGATTCGGAAACTCCTCAAAGGCTGCGTTCATACTACCAGCCGTCGATAGCGGGCGAACCGGTTTAAATGGTATTAATAGACAATACATTCAGGCTATTCTACTGAGACTTGCTCACAGTCAGCGTCTGACGGTCAGTTTGTTGTGAACGCAGCCTGAGCATTGACTGTCGCACTAAAGGAACCATCCATAAAGAACACAATTTTTATGATTTTCAAACCCATGTCACTGGTCACATTTCTGAGAACCTAGTGTGACGTCACCAATTTGCAATATTACATCTGAAAAATTCTAAACATCGGTACAAAATTTATTAGATTTCGAATGTGACGTCACAAAACTAACTCTCCTTTACGGATGGCTCTTAAGTTTCCGGAACCGAGTCGACGGGTAGCCGTGGATCACCGCGTGGTCAATTAGCACTACATGAGGTTGCACTGCGAGGGGTCCTGTCCCGTGGGCACCGCGAAGCCCTCGGGCGGCGCGGATATGTCGCCCACTAGCTCCGTCGGCGGCTGACCGAGGTCCTGCATCTGAAATCATTCATATATTATGTCACAACATCAAAGCTGGTTTCAGACTGCGCTATAATATATGTCATGCTAGTTGTGCTGCTTAGTCGAGATTAAAAAGAACCCTATGTGTTAATCCAGGATACCAGCTAGCTCCATGCAAAATTTTATCGAAATCGGTCCAGACGTTTATCTTATAGGACATGAATATAGCACTCCATACATTGTATAATGGAGGAAATTGAAAGACAGCCAGTTGACGGACCTACGTCATTTAGTGGGAATGTAGACCCTAGTAATTTGGTCGAGTTATGTCAAATTATACACAACATGCCAATAATATGTAGCATAGTACAGTATAAACATGTCCATAACAATGTTACCCAGGTTAAAAGACTGTTTCACGACTTCCTGATAAGTGTCTGATAGGCTAATCAAAACTTATTTGACATACTACTAGTGGTAGTAGTATGCCAAAAAAGAACAGGCTATCAACAACTTATCTGACAGACAAAGTGTCAATTGAGTTTTTGATAGCCTGTACGGCACTTAGGAAGGAGGTGGTGAACAGGCTAGAACAAGCTCTAAGTTTTAGATGGTATTATTTAAAATGCTATCAATATCATAAATGTAAGCTTGGCTGAATGTTTGTCCTTTAATCTTGCGAAAACTACTGAACGGATTTCTTCTGTTTGCTGTACCAAGTACGAAAAGGGTGTTTATTTAGACAATAACAGAGTTTTTAAGCATTCCCTTAAGATAATTAATTCCGTACCGACAAAGCCGGTAAATGCTTGTTTAAGTGTCTTATTCTCGTTAAGAATATGCTAATAAAAAGTTGCCGATAATGATATCTTTCACGAGTAGTAAAAACGAGAGGGGTAACATTCCATCAAACAAAAAAACAAACAAGCAAACGGATCATCTCATGCATAGCAACTACCATCGCCCATAATGAAAACGGTTGCATGAGCATTGCCTTTCAAATCGGTTAGATATAGTCAGGTAGGGAGTTTACCTTCTGCATGAGATCCAGAACGATCTCGAATCTCTTTCTCTTGACGTCTTCGGGATCGGACTCCTGCTCGGGCTCGAGTTCCGCGCAAACCTTCTGCATCAGACTTTGTTGCTTCTCAAATCTGAAATCAAAGATAATTTATACTATTAATATTGTTAATGTGAAAGCTTCGTTTTTGAAATTTTTATTACTCAAAGGGCAAACAAGCAAAACGGTCACCTGATGGAAAACAACTACCGTAATCTATGGACACTCGCAATGCTCAATAGCAATAATTACTTCAACTTAGTTGTGCGTACCTCCCTATGTGTTGGTAAGACTCGTTTACTCGGACGGCGTCTGCTGCGGCAATGCCACATGAATGAAAGTTGTGTATTTACATACGCACGCACACATAGGATCGCGCGCACTTTTGTGTTGAACAATCTGTACCCACATAGAGTGCTACACAATTATACCTCTCATATTCAGCTTGGTCGATCTTTCCCTTGTTCTCGGCCAGCCAGGCGGGGTATCTGTCAACTAGCTCCTTCATTGATGGATAAAGCACCTCCTTGGATAACAGCGACTGCATCATACCTTGCATGAAAGGCACAAACATGTTGCCATCCTGAAAGATGAAAAATACACTTTAATTTCTACGTTTTATAAATAATATTATGTGTCTTTAGATGCCATTTATAAAATGACCCCAATCTATTAAATAAATCTAACCTGCCCCTGTCCCTCTCCAATGTTGAAGTTACTGAACATGTTGGCGAGATCCTGGTCTGAGAATGGTGTCTGTAAGTTCTCCGTATTCGTGTTTAGGTTCTGGAGGGTTTGTGATATTGCCGCTGACACCTGAAATCACATCAAAACCTAATAACTACTTTTTTCATCATAATTATAGTCTGGCTACTATAAGTTGAACCTAACATTTATTTTTACTAGCAATATTATTCCGACGCAGTCTTTTGTTTTTAGTTAAAATTGGATTTTATGATTTTGATACTTGATCATGAGTATTATTACTTCTATAAATCTAAATAAATTATGTTTTTTTGTAAAATATATTTTATTTATTTTCAATTTACCATTAAAGGTTTACATTCTTGCTATAACTACAGCTTAAGGCATTTTAATGTTGCTGTGAGACAATGGACTAAATAAAAAACTCAGTTTACCTCATCAATCTTTTCTTGAACACTAGGATCATTGGCAACGGCAGGAGGGGCGGGCACATCAGACTGTGGTTTCAAAACTTGTGCTGCAGCCTCTGTTAAACAAATGATATCTCAGAAACCACAAGTGCCAGGGATTTCAATTTTTTCATGTGCTTAGACTTAGGATGTAGGTGCTTACTAAGGCAGTCTTTTATAAAATTCAGCCCCTAAGGGTTGTTTTTTAGGGGTAGAAAATTTTTATGATAATACTTCTTAACACAGGTGAAGCTGCAGGCAAAGGCTAGTGGTTCTATAATAAAAAAATGTACATCTAGAGATAAATATTCCCTAAGATAATGTTTTCTAGTGTTTTGAACACTTACGGCCATTTTCAATTTAATAAAAGTATATTATTATTTTATAATGGAATACTTTAGTAACAATTGTAATATTGAATTAATTTAAATGAAGATGAAAAAAAACTCGTTGTTTTAATCGAATTTCAATGAACTAAAATCACTTCACTCAGATAGGTCCACAAAATCATTTCTAATGTAATCATTTTAAAAATTATGGCTTTTGATTTAAATCCAAATTCTGAATTTGGTTTTAGAATTTTCCCAGATTTAAATTTCAATTTTTTACATTCAATCAAATTAACAAAAACGACACATTAGATTTCATTATGAAACACATAACCTTGAATAGATTTGAGTTATTGAATAAAAAAACAATGCAGACACACAGTTGGCCATTTCAAGACAAATATTTCTAAAAGTATAAAAACAATAAAAAACGCACAATTGGTTTGAATAATGGGAGCCACTCGAAATTTACGAAAAAGTGATTGATAGCAAAACATTTTAAGTGGCGCATAGATAGTTTATCGAGGATAGCTATCTATCTTTAACCATAGATTTGTTATTGAAAATGGCCGTCAATCTTGTTCTAAAGTACAATATTGTATCTATTATAATAGAAATAGAAGTTGCAAAAAGTACCAACCTGCCATTTTGCTAAATGTTTGTGCTATTTGCTCTTGAGTTATTTGGTCCTCTGAAAATAACAAGGATATTATAGAAATTATAACAGCATGAAATTTGAATTCAACAGACCCTTTAGTCAAGGGAAATCATTTTTTATTTCCGTTAAATGTAAATTTTGTATAGTTATGAGTTTTTTTTGACATTTAATTTAAAGTATTAAGTTCCTTTACATTTATGCAAAACACTATTGTCTCAAAACTGGTTTATCCAATTAAAATGTTCAAACAGTAGTAGTAATGTTAGAACAAAAAAATGTAAGGTTAAGTTGATCTAAGTAAATATTGTTTCTGAGTATATGACGTTATGTATGTATTTTAAGGACTGGTCATGTTTTTTATAATGCCTAATGATAATTCCAGCCACAGGTAGACACTAAAGAGAAAAGCAGTGGAATGCAGTAAAGTTATCATATAGGTAGCTAAGTAGCAACAATACAACAATAATATTTGTAGGTGTCAAAATTAACTCCTTTAAGAGTTACTGCAATTATCTTTCTTTTTTTCTACACATAATAAGCTTTCATTTTGGAATATTATTATCATGGTGCATAATTGTGCTAACAAATAACCAAGGACATTAGGTCTTTTTTTTAAAACTAGACCAGGACAAACTAAGAACCCTAACACCTCACCCGGCACTCCACTAAAACTGCCCAAAATTGAAGCCATGTTGCTCTCAAACTGTGACGCCGCCTCCTTAATAAACTCCTCACTCCACAGATTCTGGGGGACATTTTCACCACCCTCTGCTACCTTTTGTTCCTCAGGCTTTTTTGTCATATCTTGTAAGGCACCTTAAAATTAAAAAATACTTCTAAATTAATGAATATTAAGGGCAACATTTTCATCCTAATAAAATAGTTACAATTTAATATACATTAATGTTTTTATTATAATTTAACATTATTAGAATGCTAAAAGAATAAAATCTATATCTATCAAAAGTATAAACCTTTAAAACCTGCGACTAATTAAAGAATTTAAAATAGAAAAAAAAAGTAGGCAAAACTTTAGCATATTCTTCCTGAAAAGGCACTTACGGGTTTAAACATCATTTCAATTTAAATATATTGTATGGTGTAAAATAAATAAGATAAAGATATCCAAAGTTATTAAAATATTAATGATAGTCCAATGTTGTGTAATAAATAGGTTATAAAACTTACTGTCTAATAAGTCATCCAGCTCCGGGTCCATATCCTTTTTTGATTGATCCTTACTATCGGACATATTTTAGTAATTAAAATACTAAATTTAATAACGTAAAAAAATATTATCCAAAAAGTAATTTACGAAGTTTGATTTTTCAGAGAGAACTTTGTGAATTTGTGACATAAGATTAGTGTGACCTGGTATTTCTAAAAATTCCAATAATTCCAAGAAAAATATATTACGTAAATAACGTAGTTTATTTTCAATTCGTTCTGTTTTTATGTCAAAATAACGTGTGCACTGTGCACTGTGTGATTTTAATTTTTATTTAGAAAATTTTATTGGGTGAGCGAAGCGAGCTTACTTTATCCCACTCCCCGTACATGTTTGTGGTACACTTTACGGAAAAACTATAAAAACTATAGGTTTGGGTATTTGCATGGTAATTTATGTATATGTCTAGATGTGTTTTAAAATAAAATAGTAAAAATAGTATACAATAATAATAATGAAAATAATGTGAAAATAATATTGTAATTGTACTACTAACGCCATCTATGAGTTAAGATGTGCACCTGTAAAGTAAAACTTAATACTTGTACGTCTCAAGTCATAGGTGGCGTTAGTAGTATATTATTTTTATTTTTTATAATCAACTTCGTATCTGTCGTATCGTATTATGGAGTAGCCACATACTTCTAGGTATATTGTATCTAAAACCGTAAAAAATATGTCACAGTCGCAAAAGGCTTTGGAGAACCCAACGTCATTTAATTTCAAAATTCCCGTAAGCCCTTAAAAAACTGTGCTCTTTCGCTAGTATATTCCAAATGATAAAGCAATGAAGTGTGAGTTTGTTTTGCTAGGCCAATATATGAGTTGAACCATTCTTAAGCCCTCTAAAACACACACAAAAAACAAGAGGATTCAGACTTCAGTGACAAATTCTTGTGTGTTTGTACACAAGAATTATATTAATTAAGATTAATGTAAGGTCACAGAACAATGTATTCATTCTAAGATGTATATATACTAAGATGTGTAAGATGTATGTTATGTTTCTTGTAACAGACTTGCCTTCATTAGAGCAGGAACTTGCATTCTTTTGGCAACACTAATTAACGGGTTGTCACACACATGACACAAGATTTTAGATTGGTATTTGGTTATAGTTAACAGATAAAAAAAAACATTTTTTAAATTATTTTTTTTTAAATTTCAAACTATAATGGAGGCTGTACACTCTCACCGACAACTCCTGGTTAAGATTCTTGTGGCAAGACACTCGCAAGGGACTGACAACCTCACAGGCGAGACGAGGCGTATGCAATCATCGGCAAGAGTGTCCAACATTTTGTCCAACATTTGCCCAATATTAACAAAAGCGGGCTTAGAGTAACCTAACTTCAGCGGCGCGGCCGCGGCGGCTGGCAATTTTTCAAACTTTAGATTGGGCGAATGCATAAGATTTTTATTTTCCAGTCTCTAATTAACACTTACAAGTTGCCACTTTGCCAGTAGTGCCATAAAAAAACACTACCTATGTCAAAGTTTTTTTTCTGTCAAAAGTCAAAATTAGGACTGTATATTTAAGTACCTCTTATTTGTGCAGAAAATTCGATAAAACCTTTTAAGAGAAGCATAATTTGTTGTTTTAATTTGGTTTTAATATACTTATCAACTTTCTACGCTCTTTAGTAAATTCTGGGTTTTAAGCTTTACTGGTTGTCGTTGTGTATTGAAATTCGGTAAATAGATCTTTGTAAAGAATTAAAAATTATTATTAGCTATTTCTTTACAAGAAGGTTTACTTGCTTTTTTAAATTTTTTTTATTAGTTGCTATCCCTCTTACCTTCAGTAAGAGGGATAATTTTTATAGCAAAGATGGGCTCAGAACAATCAGTGCCTCCTAAAAAACAACTCCAGAGGCCGCCAGTAAGGAGGGGCTACACTATAGCCACTAGCAATTTACACGGTAAGAAATCCAGCAAAGCAAACCTAATAATTGAAGACATAGGTAGAAAAAGCGGGTAAATAACATTTTAAAAACGGACGGATTTTTGGACGGTTAAATGGGCGGTTTAAGACAGTACAAATAATTTGAAATTTAAAAATGTGGATATGATCTATAGCTAGATAAACAAGCTAGATAATGAAATCACAAAATTACAAGATTTATCAAAATTTTATGCAAAAAAATGGGTGTTTACTCAAAGATTGTTAAATGTTAGTTTTGCTTCTTCCACATATGTCTTCAATTATAACTTAATCTTATATTTTTTTGTGTTTCAAATAAAATCTATATCGTCTTCTATACATAAATCTATACATCTTTTATACATTATTTATAAAATAGTAAAATTGGTGGACCTGCACAATTAATATTTTTACGAACTAAACTAACGGCAATGAGCATCTGTATTATGTACTTGAGATCCGAAAATGACTTATTGGTACATTGGACTGGTGGTTTGAACCTGCACACGCTCTACTGCGAGCAAAAGATCTTTACCCATTAGGCTACAGACACTCTTAATTTTGTCTCTCAAAATATCGTGTTTAAAACAAATGTGAATAATTGTAAGAACCACATACTGAATAATTTTTTTTTTCAGAAACTCGTAGAAGTGATGCGTCAACAAGTGGCAATAACTCACCTGGTGCCAGTATGTGCTCAGACTCAGAGCTACCGTACATATCTTATACAGTTGATAGACCTATCGGAGGTAAGTTATTATATAAACAATAACTTATTATTTTGAATCTACACAATATGGAATATCGGCCTTCAATAAAGCTTTTTACAATATACACATTGCTCTTGTGATTATTGTTTGTTAGTGGAAAATCTAATCTAAATTAATGATGTATGAAAATTTCTGCAAAACTTAAATCTGTAGAATTATTAGCTGCCTCATACCCTCTTTGTTGGGTGCTTAAAAACAGAAGCCGATTTGTAAACTTGCTGAAATGTATATTTATTATTATTTGCCTTTTATTCAGAACAATAATTTAAATACATATGCGTATTAAACTTGGCAAAAAATTAGTAAAGCTACATTGAAAAAGGTGAGGTAACTAACATTATGTGATAACAAGGCTTAACAATTGTAGATTCTCCAAAACATTCGGCCAGGAACCAGAAACCTAACGACAAGAAGTCACTACTGCAGAGAAGGCAGCTGAGTCTACAAGCTCGGAAAACTAAACGTACCAGAGATATTGTTGTCGTCAAAACTGCAACAGATGCACAACTGGATGAAGATATACAGAGATTGCAGGTATCCACAATTTGAATCCAAAGTCAATATTATTTATAGAAAATCTATTTAATTTTTTGGATAGACTTAGTTAAAAGTATGGATAGTACCATAGGCTGCTTTGGGTTTTGAATATTTACAGAATCCCGAATTTAATTCCACCTGAACAAAGCTGTGGGCAAAAGCTAGTGTACTTGTATTAATGAAATATCTAACAAAAACAAGACAAGCAAAACGAGATATGCAATGTTGTATTTTCCAAGTTAAAGTATCATGTTTTCTGTGCAGGAAATTCCAACATTTTTACCAATAATGAGAGGAACTCTCGGACTTCCTGGAGCAAGGGATCCAGAAGTGCTAGAAGGTTAGTTATATCCCTTGTAATAATTTCACTTCTTTATTTAAATACAAGGAAATATTTACCTCTATTGAATATCAATATTTATCACTAGTGGGTGCCCGCAAATTGGTTGCGCAAAAATTTGTATATCACGCGGGAACCGTACATTTTCCCGGGATTAAAAGTATCCTATATATGGCTCAGACCGAATAGTTAATAAACAAAAAAGATTTATTCAAATCCGTCCAGTAGTTTCTGAGATTAGCGCGTACAAACAGACAACATTTTTGACGATATGTGTTCTATTACTGTTCCTTAGCACCCCCACAATGATTATTTTGTAAAAATATTAAATGTACAGATACTCCGATTTTACTATTTTATTATTTGTATAGATTAAAATTACAAAGTGGAAATAAACTTTCTTTGTACGATAATATATACAAGCAGTTACCTGCGGCTTTGAACGTGTGGAAACGATTTACCCCACGGGAGCATTTAATCGGAATAAAAAATGTCCTCATTCATCTTATACACTAACCGAACTCTTCGTACACGACTTGAACATTTCAACTTAATATTATTATAGCCAATGTCACTCTGTGATGATGTAACAATGTAACGATGAGAGAATTTTTGAAATCGAATTTGTACTTTTTTAAATTTATACGTTAAAAACATACATCAACATAAATATTTTTAATAGTTAGAAACATATCAGACCATTCTGTGTTTTTCAGGTCTGGACTATGGTCCATGGGTGCGTCTGACGACACGTCTGCAGGCGCATCTAGCGGCGTGCGCGCAGCCTTTAGCGGCTGACGAAACCAGCCTGGCGACCAAGATTAAAGAGGTAATTATTAACGTCTATAAAACTAATAATAATGTTTATTTAACAATAAGACACCACATTACACTGCAAAATACACAACATAGAATCTAAGAAAATAGAATTAACATTAAAACTACAAATGGCTAAACACATTTTACATAAAATGTTACTTTTAGAGCTGTCCCCATAGCGTATAAGTTGGTAGCGTATTGCCGTGTCTCATCGTCAAAAAAGTTACCACTCAGGCGTATCATTGAGACGTACACCATAATGCCTGGTATTATTGCTCTATCTCCTTTGGTAAAGTATGGAGGTGCCCGAATATAGCTAGTTCCAAGCCCGAGTATAGCTAGTATAAGTTATGCGTGTGGTCCTATATTGTGTGGGTAAGCCTTGTTGAACTTGAACGGCACCTGCCTCACCACTGCCACATGGCTGAAAGTTGTGTTACAAGCGCACGCACACATAGGGCCGCGCGCACAACCGAATAGAATTATCGGTACGTTTGTGTGCAGGCGGACGCGGAGATATCGCGGCTGTACGCGATGGCGGTGGAGCGGCAGCGCGCCAACGCCCGCCATGCGGAGCGGCTGTCGCGAGTGCGGGAGGTGGCGCACCAGCTCACGCGCTGCACCTCCCTGCTGAACCAGGTGCTGTCTCTCTCTCTCTCTCTCACGCAGGCGGACGCGGAGATATCTCGACCACCCTCTCGCCTCTCACTTTCTTTCCTACTCTCATCCAGGCCTTTCACCCTCTATTTACCTTCCACTCACTCGATATTTTCTACCGTCTATCTTTCTTTCTCTAACTTTTCCCCCTCCCCCCTTTCCATTTTCATACGCACTTCTTCGCCTTCTCCACTTCTTGGTCTTTGCAAACCCAATCCCGCATTCTCTCTTTCTCTAACATTTTTTTAAATTAAATTTACACAATAAAGCGTACGAGTCGAATATAAAGCACAAATATCAAGGTGGGAAATTCGAGAATTTAAATTTTGTAAAAAAAATATATTTCTTCTAAAAGCCAGTTTTTATTAATAACTAACCTATTTTCAATTAATATCCGAACGGGCAGCGCTGAAATTTAATAATCACACAAAAAAATGTTTTTGTTGAAAAAAGCGTTCCCGAAATGACGATAATGCATGTAATCATGTTTTCTTTAAATCTCTACATACAAAAACCTTAACATATTTGTTAAAACTCGTAGAAAGTCCAATTAGAATGTTTCATGAGACAAATTTTACGAATAAATTATTAAAGTAATAAAGTTGTGCCAAAACAAGTAATTCATTAAATTCGTGCAATTTTAATACATTATATAAATATATAAATAAAATAATTCAGTTTCAATTACTCTATTCAACTTCGTTTAATTTAAAAATTGATTTCGAATTTTTCATAAAATATGCTTTTTTTTTTTAAATTAGTCCCAAGAACACTGTCATGTCCGGGATTGTTCCCGGAATGATGTTTTCACTACAAAATTGCTTAACAACTATATATTAGTCACAAAATCGAGATTTTTCAACGTTAATGTAGAAAGAGGTCGCAAAAAATCTCTACGAAATATTGTACTCAGTGCAAATAACTTTTGTTTTATTTACAATTATTGGCGTACCCGGAATGACGCTGAATCGATGCACGGTGCAAAAAATTCCATACAAAAACATGTTTACAAATTCTAATTTTTAGATTTTACTAGCAAACACACCAAACATACGTTTACATTGAGGTGCTTTAAATATTTACTTAGTAGTCTTGTTTCTTGTATTTTGCCAAAAAATGTAATCTTAAAAAAATATATGCGTTAACAGTATGACGCACAAAGTTTCCGCCACACTTTGAATTAAGTTTTTGAGGAAAATATTATTGTATTTGGAAAAAAAAATGCCTTAAAAAATATATTGTGTATTTTAACAGTTATTGTTAGCAGATAATGACTTGGGGACGTATTACCGGAATGACGTTTTGGGGGTATTTTGTGAAAAAAAAAAAAATTCAATCGATAAATTAAGCAAAAATCTTTTGAGGTACACCTTTAATAAGTTAATTCGAATAGTCTATAGAGCATTAATTTAATAAAAATTATTAAATTCTATGATTTCAATTATTCGGACACGAATTTGCCACCTTGGTGATTTTGAGGCAAAACACCTTATTTGATAGTTGATGCAACTTTATTTGACGAATGTCGTATGGAGAATCTGTCAAAAAAGTTGTGGATAGCCTAACAGAAACTTTGACAGTAAGCGGTGAAACAGGCCCTAAATGTCCCTTCATCCACAGACTCTACACGACGTGGAGGAGTTAAACCAACTGCTGCCCGAAGACAAGAGAATGGAGCCCTTCGTGTGGAACAACACGCAGCGATGATCGACTGCGATATACGTGGCGATATCGTAACGATATCGATGTTAACTTGTAAAGCGATATTGCACCTATATCGATGTAAGATTGTTGAGTTGTATCACTGAGTGAAATACAGCATTCAAAGTTTTTTTCTGCATAAATAAATATAGCAAGTATCAATTTTTCGACACGAAAACAGCGTACGTGAATCGTTCCAATCGTACCTTATGAGAATTCGTTTAGTTATTTGCTCAAGTGGAATCTGAATTTGCAAAGGTCGGCGGTATGCGGCCCGCTCCGCTGCGTCCCACTACAATGAGCGCTAAGCTTAACTGTACGTAAATAAAATTTTCCTATTATATATTTTTTTATTTATTCAACATATAAAATGAGAAATACATATATATCTATGACACATCATCAAAAAACCACCGAGGTTTATCACGATGACATTAAAAGTTTAAAATTTTGGACCCTTTACCAAAATAAACAATCAACAATAATATCAAAAATTATTTAATTTAACAGTTTATTGTACACAAAATCAATGAACAAGAAATAAACATGACATTTAAAATGACATAACAGGTACTGCTTATTTCTATAGAAATTCCTTCTAGCAGTTCTAAGAAGAGAAGAAGACATAAGTGGAAGAAGCGGGTAACTAACGTTTTAACAACTGCCGGATTTATGCCTAAAAGCAGGCGTTATGGCGAAAAAAATGATTTCAAATTAAAACAATGTGAATTTGATGTATAGCTAGATAGACAAGCTAGATAATGAATTCGCAAAAATCTTTAAATTTTATATTAAACGGCAAAATTTGTAACATGTTAGTTGTTGGCTTCTTCCACTCATGTCTTCAATTTTGATTAGAAATATCAGATAAGGCGAGCACAGATAAACGTTAATGAAAATAATAAAAAAATAATTATAATAAATTACTATAATGTATTACAGATAGTTCAACTTAGTTTTGCGCGCGGCTCTATGTGTGGGGTAAGCCTTGTTTACTCGGACTTACCGCGTCACTGCCACATTAACAACAGTTGTGAATACACAAGCGCACGCACACATAGGGCCGCGCGCACAACTGATTCGAACTATATGTATTATGATAATTATACAATGTCCTAATGTGCAGTATACTTTTCTAACGTATCAAACAAGATCAATATATAGCTACTTTGAAATAAAATGACTAGATATAAGAGCAAACGAGTCATCTTAAGGAAAGAACGCGCAATATGTAAGTAGACTTTGTTGCAATGCTTAAAATTATATGAGAAGAATTAATGCCAAATCGAGCGTAGCTTATGTTATCTGATATAATTGTATATATCTTGTATAAATCTGGTATAAACGGTTAAAGGTGTTTTATACACGTATAGTACGTGATAAGTGTACCCCACATAGTGTATAACCCTAGGTTTTTTATGCTATTATAGGGGGAAGAGAGAAGACGGGTTACCTGATGGAAAGCAACTGCCGTTGCCCATACTTGTAACTTTCGAAGAGTCGCAAGAGAGGATTAGGGAAGTTGGTAAACTCACTCACTGAACGAAACATAGCACAATACCGTTTCACGCCAGTTTTCTGTGAGGCAATGGTATCACTCCGGTGGAGCCGGCCCATTCGTGCCGAAGCATGTCTCTCCCAAGGCAATGAGCATCCACATAATGTACTTAAGATCGGAAAATGTCTCATTGGTACACGCCTCCACTAGGGTTCGAACCTGCGCCCTCTCGAGTGCGAACTAAAGGTCTTACCAACTAGACTGCGGACGCTCTAAACCTAGGTTAATAAATAAAAGAATTTCCTTTGCTAGTTTCGCTATAGCTATAAGCTCGAGTACGGCTAAGGCTTGTTTGATCTGAATTTGAATAGAGATACATATTTATAATGCATGTTCATATATATTCACTATTTAAATAACGAAATTAGTTTTTAGCGCGATAACCATTTTCCTGAAATAATAACCATTCCTAAATCCTTTTGCTTATGGCAATAATTGTTATAAAACAAGGAAGCTTATTGCAGTGGCGTAGCGTGTGTGTCGGCCGCCCGGGGCGGAGGACAATTTTGCCGCCCCGCTAAGTAGGTTTGTTAATTAAATTGTACGATTTTTTAAAAACTTTTAGTGCACTTTTTATTCACGCGGATATTATTTTTTATTGCTAATTTTTTTGGGATTTTTTCTGCCAGTAAATTGTTTTGTTAGCAAATATGAAATGGTCAAATATTTAGAATATTTTGTTTTCTGTGAAAATTTGCTGCCCCCTAAAAAGTGCGCGCGCTTATTGTTAAGTGTACCTACTGATTATTATTATCATTAAATTATCATTCTTGTCAATTAAACTGTACAGGAATCATTAAAAAACTACTTGTATACTATGCAACTGACGTTATAATTAAGAGAAGGTGTCTTGTTTACACGTATTAAGTAGATAAGTAGGAAACTAAATTTTAACTTTTTTATAAGTGACTTAATAACAAACATAAATAACAAACTTAAGTCTTCAGACTTAAACACAAAATTTAGTAGCAAGCTGCAAGTTAAATGTCAAAATTTAAGTCATTTAACTTGCAACATGCAACAAAATTTTGTGTTTACATTTTTACAAAATTTAGTAACCTACTTATCTACTTAATACGTGTTAACCGGACATAACAGCCAGACTCTTGTAAGTTTATTAAACCTGAAAGTTTTACTGTTAAAGACCTCTATTCTCTAAAGGTCAGAATATACTAATAAGAACGACCAGCGGTAACTCCTGTCAGTTTCAGCAGGAGTTACCGTAATCGGGACCGAATCTGCGCGGATTCTCGTGGAAACTTCTGTAACTTTTTAAAGGAGTTTCCGAAGTCGGGACCGAAACCGCGCGGATTCTTGCGGAAACACCTGCCACTTACCACGAGAGTTTCCGAAATCTTAACTGAGTCCGTGCGGATCCTTGCGGAAACTTGTGTCACTTTCGACAGGAGTTACCGAAATAGGGAACGAATCCGCGCGGTATCGCGTCGCGTACGAGAGGCCTAAAGACCGACTCATTTAAATTTAAGACAAACAGAAAATGAATGTCTAGATAAGTATTAAGATACGCTTATATGATTAAATAAAATGTATTATCCATGTAATTATCTGTAAATAATGAATAAATTATTGTACATTTAAAAAAAAGTAGTATTAAT
>JAOTAV010043101.1:0-17588 GCA_026546445.1 Cyclargus thomasi
CTGACAAGTGAGATGATCCATGCGTCGGATGGGCATGTAAAAAGTCGGTCCTGCGCCTGATCTCTCGCCAGTCGTGCCGGTCATTCGTCCAACTGGGTTATGAGAGTGAAGGAAGAGAGAGTGCTCTTGTGTACTGCGCACACGCTTGGGCACTATAAAATTACTGCTAGTCTAGGCCTAGCTTCAATAAAACCGACGAAAAGACACCAAAACCGGCGTGGGAGTTATAAGTAGTGATTAAAAGATATACTTATACAAGTGGGTCACATTGACCATATACAAATTATTATTATTATTTATAATATTATATAGACACTTGTAAATGCCTTTTGGAAAAATGTAAAATGCGTAACAAAAGCGTCCGTAGCCTAGTGGATAAGACGTTTGGTTCGCCAGTGGGTTCGCGTGTACCACTGAGACATTTTCCGACCTCAAGTACATAATACGGATGCTCATTGCCGCGGGAGAGCCATGCTTCGCCACGAATGGGCTGGCTCGACCAGAGTTATGGCCTTATGGAAAACTGGCGTGGAACATGGTTGTGCTGTGTTTCGTTCGGTGAGTGAGTTTCCCTGTGACCCAACTTTCATAATCCCCCTTTCCCTATTCCCATTCTCTATTTCATAATCCCCCTTTCCCTATTCCCATTCTCTATTTCATAATCTCCCTTTCCCTATTCCCATTCTCTATTTCCTCGTAAAGGCCGGCAACGCTCTTTTTTATGATATTTGGGGGCAAGCGAGCAGACGAGTTACCTGATGGAGAGCAACTGGCGTCGCCCATGGACACTCGCGACATCCGAAGAGTCGCAAGCGCGTTGCCGGCCTCTATGAGGTAATAGGGAATGGGAACTCTTCGGATGTCGCGAGTGCCTACGGGTGACGGCAGTTGCTTTCCATCAGGTAACCAGTCTCTTCGCTTGGCCCCCAAATATCATAAAAGAAATGTCCAAAAACTAGCTTGTATTGGCTAATTTGAAATTTTCTATTTCCGTTTTTGAACATTTTGTTACGTTTTTTTTAATTTTTACAAACTGACATTAGCAAGGTGAGTTTCTAGTTAAAGTGTCCGTGTACTTTTCAGCCGGGAAATACAAAAAACCCAAGTCCATTGACCTCAATTTGCGAATTCGAGACTCGCTAAAACCCGACTCTATCGCGTTTTTATTTCAGCGGTTTCATCGTGTTTGGAGAGTTAACTGCCGTAAACATGATATGTTTTTACCATTATGACTGTACGTAAAATGAAATCGCTTGTTCTAAAGTACTATCGTTTCACCTTAGGGACCATCCATAAAGTACGCCACACTTAAAGGGAGTCAACGTTCTGTGACATGGTGTGACGAGAGCCAATCATGATGTGACATCAGATTTCAATTAATAAATTTAACTGAGGTGGTTTCAATTTTAAGATGTAACATTGCTTTGTCACATCGCATTAGGGAGGGGAGTCTCACAAATGTTACCTGTGTGTGACAAGGGGGGAAGGGTTCTAAAAGTCATGAAATTTGGGTAATATACTTTATGGATGGATCCATTTCACGTGTAAACGTGCATTCACGTCGTTTTATTCAGGGATCCTTGCGCTTAAATGGAATAGTTTTAAAGGATAAGATAAGAATTCTCGAGGGTTCAAAGAAAGCTTTTCGAGAAAGAAGTAATATTATATTTAGTGTTGCATTGACACTCGCTTTATCAGCTTACATTTTTATCTTTGCCGTTTTATTTGTCCCCAGGTAAAGCTTAGTCAATAGACGAAAACACAAGTTTGACACATCAAAATAGTGCAGCAAATTTTCAAATATTACTAGTCAGCTGTTTGACACGTCACCCAAAAATTGATACGGAAGACCCGAAGGCTACGTGGCTCTAATGTTTACACGTATTAAGTAGATAAGTGTGTATCTAAATTTTAAGTTATTAACTGCATGTAAACACAAAATTTAGTAGCAAGTGGTAAGATAAGTCACTTAAAATTAAGTTAAAATTTAGTTAACTACTAATCTACTTAATACGTGTAAACCAGACGTAGCTGGAAGTACAAGAAGTACAGGGGACCTAGAATGGTCGTAATAGCAATATTGCAAAGATATTGCTCTACAATTCGTTTTAGTACATTTTGTTATAAAATCGAATTATTTCGATGAAATAGTTACTTTAAAATCAATTTAAATTGATTGTAAAATCACTGTTTTGTAAATTTACAAAATGAATTGCTCTTAGCAATGTGACCTTTTTAGGGCGGCAGATCACCCTCATAAAGGTGATATCAGATTTGTCAGTATAGCACGCGCCGTCATTCTTGTTAGCCTCGTACATTTACGAAATTGAAGGCGCGTACGGTGCAGGCGAGAGTGCGAGGTTTCACGACATTGTGTACAACGAATTTTTAAAGGAGCGCGTAGGGTGCTTGTGGCGCATTCGGGTTGTGTGTCTTATTAGTTGACATTTTATGTCAAAATACAGCTGTTATATTTTGTCTTTTTGACAACAAAATTGACACAAAATAATGGTCTTTTATAGTCACCGTCAGGTCTAGCATAGCGTCGGTAGATAAGCGAAAGTATAGACAGAGGGCCTTAAATAAAATATAAAAAATTATTTTATTATATTTTGATAAAAAAATGAATAGTTTTGATAAAATATTTACTTCAAAATTAATTTAAATTGATTGTGAAATTACTGTTTTGCATGATTACTAGTTATTTGCAAGAAAACAGACAAAATAAATTGCTCTTAGCAATATTTATATATTAATAGTTCAACGTCACTTTGTCTATCTTTCTGTAGAAATAAACACTTACTCGGCCGCTAAGGACAGTTGAAAGACCGAAAGTCATTCGATTACGAAGTAAAATGTTTGAAATTTAAAAAAAAAATAAAAAAAAATGTTTTAAATTTTTTGAGCAATATAATTTTTACTAGATGATAAAGGTACATCAGAAGTAACCTATGTCTAGTGGCGCAAAATGCCACGGGCCCCCCCGGAAGGGGCCCCCGATCAACCCCCTAGAAAAGTGGCAAGCGATTTTTTTTACAATAGCCGCTTCACAAGTATTTCATTGGTTTGACATAGTGGAACGAAAACGAATTTGCCACGGGCCTCGAACGGTATAGTTACGCCACTGCCTTATATATCCTTCCCTCTCCTATGTCCTTCCCCGCGACTAAAAGTATCTCGACCCAGTACAATCGGTTCAACGCCTTGGTCGTGAATAAGTAACAGACAAACACGCTTCAGCATTTACAATATTAGTTTAGAATATGCATACACAAGATGCTGATGGTGAACCACATTACAAAAATGAATTTCATTTTCATTCACACAAATGAAATTACACACAACACCACACATAAAAATGTGCCAAGAATAAAATAAAACACGTATTTTACCTATTGTTTTAGATTTCTAGAACACTGGAGAATAAAAGCACTGTACATGACAAATGTAGGATAATTTTACAAAGCTTTTTCTTTGTTACATGTTTACAACAAATAAAAGCATTTTTTTAAACCAATTGTAACTTTAGACCCATTAAGAAGTTATGGCGAGTAAAAAAAATCTTCCATTAAAACTTATAAAATAAGCTTTGTTAAGGAAAATCAATAATGACAAAGATAATCAAAGTACTGAGTTAAAGTTAGATCTTTTTGAGCTCAATTACTGCGCAGGGACCGTTAATTTTTTCGGGATAAAAAATATTTCGTGTCCTTTCCCGGCACTCAAAGTATCTCCATACCAACTTTCAGCAGAATCCGTTGAGCGGTTTGAGAGTGCAGAGGTAACAGACACTTTTGTGTTTGTAATTTTAGTACGAGAGTATGGATGCCAAAGGCGTCTCTTACTTTTTTTCGAAAAATCAGAAAAACTTTCGACTTTTTGGATTTCGAGTTCGACAGAATTGATATTCTCAAAACAAAAAGCTCGAGCTTGAATAGCACTTGTTCTCGAATGCACTCAGAAACAGAACGGAGTGAATATTATAATATTTTTAAATATACTCTTTGGAATAGTAAACAATTCCCGGCAACGCTCCTGAATAAGATATTTTGTTTTTGCCTCATTTTGCTCAATAAATGAATTGACTTTTGCGAACTGTTGCGCGTCTCTCAGAAATACATTGAATCCCATTGAAACTTGAACTATTTTAACAATAAATGATTCACTGGGCTATTTTAAAATAATACAATTATTAAAGTTTTATAATTAGAGCGTCCGTAGCCTAATAGGTAAAACCTTTGGTTCGCACTCGAGAGGGTGCAGGTTCGAACCCCGATAGAGCCATGTACCAATGAAACATTTTCCGACCTTAAGTACATAATACGAATGCTCATTGCCGTGGGAGAGCCCTGCTTCGGCACAAATAGGCCGGCTCGATGGGAGATACCACGGCCTCACGTAAAACTGGCGTGAAACGGCGTTGTGTTGTGTTTCGTTCAGTGAGTGAGTTTACCCACCGGCCAACTTCCCTAATCCCTTATCCCTATTCCCATTCCCTCATAAAGATCGGCAACGCACTTGCGATTTTTCGAATGTCACGAGTGTCCACGGGCGACGGCAGTTGCTTTCCATCAGGTTACCCGTCTGGTCGCTTGCCCCTTTAATATCATTAAAAAAATATATTTTAGTAGCTTAATATATTATACAAACTGACTGGATACCACATAAGACCATAAATAGGCGCCAACATTTTCCGTTGTCAAAACATGAGCGACTTGTTTCTTTTTTTTTATTTTTTACATAATTATTCTATAAATAAGTTACAAAAGATTGTAATATTTACGTTAACTTATAATTATTTATGTATTAAAAACAATTATTGTATATTAAATTAGTTTTAAGACATATCATTGTTATTTTCCACCGCCGTCAGCGTTATTGGCCAACTGTCAGAGTAGCGAAATCGGTAATCATGGTAACCCTCCTCGCCGCGCCGTGTTCAACCTAAAGGGAGGTGTAGCGCTTGTGGTCTATCTATAGTTATATACTTTTGTTAGATCCTTTAACAGTAAAATAATTTAATTTACGTTAGCTACAACTAGAAAATAAAAAATGCTTTAAATGCAAATAAATAATTATTTAAAAAGAAACAAGATAAAATAGAAAAGCAAGCAATCCTTCCTAATATTATAAATGGGAAAATGTCGAGTGTCCATAGTCGCCCATGGAGGCCATGTGAGGGAAAAGGAAATGGGAATAGGGATAATGGATTAGGAAAGTTAAGGCCGTCGGTAAGCTCACTCACTGAACAAAACACAGCACAACGCCGTTTCAAGCCAGTTTTCTGTGAGACCGTGGTATCACTTCGCTCGAGCCGGAGCCTATTCGTGCTGAAGCATGACTCTCCCACGGCAATGAGTATTAAGATTGGAAAATGTCTCATTGGTACATGCCTCCATCGGGGCTCGAACCTGCACCCTCTCGAGTGCGAACCAAAGGTCTTACCCATTATGCCACGGACGCTCTTCATGATAATGAGAATATAACAGACTTATTTTATAAGTTTATTTGTAACACGCATTTTTACATAAACAAAGTTCCAAGAACCAAGCCCTCTAGGGCCTACTGAATACCCAGAAAAAGTTCTTCCTACTTTGACCTTATTATAACGTCAAGTGGGACCCTTTGAAGTACAGTTTCTGTCTCTCAAAGGGCGACAATGAGGATAATGGTCGCTGTTCTTCCTTTGATCTCGTCCACAAATATTTGTGGTGGATAGACCTTTTGATAGTTGTAGTGGGCCTGGTCTATTTATCCATTGGTCTCCAATTTACAAAGGCACAATGTGTTTGTTTCTGGCGTTTGCAAATTGTAAAATTTAAGTTGGATTAAGGTTCTTAATGACTAAAGGTATTTGCCATGTACCAATTGTTTTATGCACTTACTAGTGGCAGACGTTCTAGTACGTGCATAAGTAAGAGTCCCCTAGATCACAAACAAATATTTTATCAAAAGCGGTCTAGTCGCTTGAAACGAGCATGCCAATCACTCGCACACAAAAATTGTATCTTATATGAAGATTATGATTTATGACATCTTTTTGTTTTACTTTATCTTTGAAAGAATCATCAAAATTGTTTGATTAGTTTTTGTGGGAAGTCATTTAAGATTAAACAATTAAATCGTACACAACAAAAGTTTATCACCGCATATTTAATTAAACTCGGACATTTTTGGCGTAATTAAGTGGACGTTTTACAAGCTGTACCGCGTAATTGCGAAAAAAATGGCTGCCGGTATTCCGGGCGTGCGCTATTAACATACAGACAGCGATCAGATAAAATGCGTTTGCGAAAATTTAGTGGATGGTGTATAATTACAGTGATAACATCGGTCACGCCCCGACGGGCTAATGCATCAAATTTTTCATTACACTGCGTTTTTTGGCGGGAATTCGGGAATACACTGGTGGTTGATAAGGTCAATATATTCTGTCACGTTGTGAAATTCCACGCGGATTTTTGTGTCATTTTAAAATTCCGGGGAACGGCATATGTATTAATAAGAGTTACCGTTTGCAGTTTCTGCAGCGAAAACATCTTTAGCGGCTATGATCACAATTTTGGAATTTGGAAAAAACTGAATTTGCGTCAGAACTTGTGGCTTTATCAAAACTTTGTCAAAAATTCCTTACAAGCGGAAGAATATTCCTTCCATATATCCTTTGTTGTGCGAATATATGCCAGCTTTCTCTATTTTAATTGTACCGAAATTTTAAGGTCAAACTCAACAACTTTGTGTTATCTGGAGTTGGGAAAAGGACTGGTGGCTTTAACACAGGTTATCCTGTAACCTAGCTAAGCTGCCAGTCGCGACCTTAACTTATTGTATTATGCTTTAAAAACCTTGTTTTAAATTATACTCTGTAAACTTGTGTCTGGATTAAGGTTTTTATATTGTTGTGCTGAATAAAGAATTATTATTATTAACATTGGTACTCAGTGCCAGCTATTGCCCTACCAGCGTCCTAGCTGAGACATTTCTTCGGAACCTACTGATTTCAACTCAAATATATACCAAAAAAAAAATCAGCCAGATGCCACTTTATATAGCTGCGACACCTTGGTGCCTTTACCTTTTTTTTTTTTTTTTAACGTTGGGAAATGCTTGATGCATTCCCGACAGCCTAGGGGGGGCAGTCGGGATATGTGGGACTCCAGGCCTACCCACTAAAACCCAACGGTGCCTCTTTTCCGCGAATCACTGGGCTACTGGACCCGCCTGAGGCGAAAACTGCAGCGACCCAGTAAGCAGCATCTGCTGGTTCAGCAGAACCGTCCGCGCGGCATTTGTCTGTGACAATTATCGCTTAGGAGAGCAATCCTGGGCACTAGACGCTCTCCTATCAAGAAGGCTCGTGCAATGGTGGTGGGTTTGCCCGTGTAGAGTAAGAGATTCAGAAAATGTTTTATGGAAATAAAAAAGAGAAAAAGTATTAGCCCCTATTCACATGTTCGTCGGACGACTACCAAGTGTACCTACTAGGTTCAGTTATGAATTAAATTTACTCTATTTTGTAATAAGTACACCTCGATTTTTTTGCTTTTTATTGTTATGTATCTATATTTATTTTGAATTTAAATAAAAAAATCTATATGTTTTGTGATATTAGATGTATCTTGTGTTTAATTGTTAGGCATAATCATAAGAATTTTTCTCAATTTTTAATTTCTGCATTTGCTATTTTCAGCTTTTTTTACTTTTTTTGTGTGTAGTGTAATGACCAAAAAATATACCTGAACAAAAGTTGTATTATTTGGCACGAAATTATGCCCTGTATTGATTTTTTTTGTTTCTTCTGACTGTTGCTTATTTTGTTATTACTTTGTTTATTTTTCCTTATCTGTTGTGTGCAAATTTGTTACTATTATTATTAGAATATAGGTCTTTGCCAGTTAGATTATATTGGTACTTCGTCGTCGATTTGCGATTAGAGTTTTCACATGGCACGCCGACCGTGAAGGACGTATATAAAAGTCTAAAAAGGTGATACGAACAGTTATTAACCACGCTTTTTCTTTTTCCAGGATCATGGCACACTTCTGGATTTTGATTTTCTCCTTCGGCGTCGCCAGTCCCCAGTACATCAACACCGCTGGCGACTTCTCCGTAGACCTTCCACCCTACTACCTCGGCCTTCCATACAGGACTGACTACGAACTCAACCAGAACGACCCATATTGCGAACATGAGCAAAACCAGCGCATGAGGAGAACCATAGAAGCCACCGACAAAGAAAAGCGGTGGTCGGTTAACGCGGTCGAAGAAAAAGAGGAAGCCCCTGAAGCGTCACCAGACGACAACACCACGGAGATCCTCAACGCTATGGAGAAGAGAAGCTTCAGTCCGTGGGGTGGAAAGAGATCTGATATCGAACGAATGTGGTCGTGGAAACGTTCGCCGAACATTCGAGAACCGAGCATGCCGAAACGAGTACGATTCAGCCCTTGGGGGGGCAAACGAAGCGGCCAAATGATCTACAAGCCGGAGACGCGTACCAACAAGATCATCTCTGCCGCTATTCCGGAATTGACGAAGATAATCTCGAATTATCCACCAGGAGACAGCCTAAGTGTAGCCGGTATGCATTTCACGCAGGACAAGCGACAGTCCGTCAAAGTGCTGCCCTTAAACAGTCAAACGGACGAGACCAATTTCCGGGATCTGCCCTATAAAACCTTTCTGGAATCGCTGCCGAAATTATTCAGGCCCGGACAGACTTATTCCAACGTTTACTTAAAGAAGGACGGTAAGAGGAAGCTGAAATTCAGCGTGTGGGGAGGGAAAAGGGCCCCACCGATAATCGGACCGATCTGGTCACCGACGGCGCCAGAAGCGAAGGACGCGGCTTTGGACACGATAGTACTTTTACGAGACACACAAAAGATATAAACGCCCACAATCAAGGTATCCGGTTCCGTTATAAAACAATCTTTAACAAAATGGCTGGATTTGTTAAAGACCACCAATGCAACTAGTTTAATTTTCAAATGTCTTCAAAGAACCCTGTCCACTCCTACGTCCGAAGCATGGCTATATAGTTTATTGAAGTATGTTATGTGTAAATTTATGAAATATGTTAAGAATAAAATATAATAAGCTGTACTGAAAGTGTCCTTGATTGTCTTTCCAATAACCTAAGGCGAAGTACTAGTTGACTAAGTACTAAAAATACCTAAAATTAATAATAATAAGTGAGGTAGGTTACTCATTCTAATTCCAGTTAAAACTTTGTCTACATATTTTCCGTTTGCTTGGGTTTGGAATTTTATTGAAAAAAAAAATGTTAATTTTTTAAAATAAAATGTAATCTTGTAAAGGTCTCAGTTGGCCCTGGCTCCTCATAGGTGCTAATTACTACAATATATTAAGTTTTCCATTCTTCAGTCACTAACTATAGAGGGGGAACTCGATTGACCGAATTGAGTGTTGTTAGATATGAAAAACTTCTCAAAATTTTATTAAAAAGGTCGCTGGAGCATTTAATGTAAAGAATTTCATGCATTAGTCAAAAATGTAATAGATAAATGTTTATAAAGAAATTGTTAAAAGTTTTCCGAAGGCAATCATGTTGTCATAGCAAATGTGTGTAGCTGAGCACAGGAGCACTTTTTACTGTGCTTAATTCAGTTGTATTTACTCTATGACAAGCACATATCATCAATTTCTCAATTTCTCAAGAAACTCCTATTAAAAAAATGTTTAAGCTCTATTCCTTTGGCTTAAAATGAACAAAGCCAGTTTTGAAAAAGATGTTAGATATAATTTAGAGCCATAAAGAAATGAAATAAAAAACAATTACGTAGTAAGACACATATTTAATTTTTTTTTTAAATTCAAATCCAATTGAATCAGACCACTCAAAATTTATATTTTTGGATTTTAGATGTTTCGGCAAATACTCAAAGATATCTTTATGTAGCTTTAATACTGAAGTTCAGTTTGTTGTGAAATTGCAAATTACTTTTAAGCCTCTAATTTTAGGATTTGAAATATCCTGATAATAATTTTGAGTATCATTGAAAATTCAAAATTCAAAGTTTAAGCTGTTCTCAATATAATATGAAAACCAGAGTCCGTTTCAACAGACTTACTGAGCTGTCCGACCTTCAGTTTGAATGCCTCCTCCTCGAAAGCGGCCTGCATTTGTCCACGGCCAAACGATCCCAAATCTCCACCACGTTTTGCTGATGAACAATCAGAGTACTTAGAAGCCAAGTTGGCAAAAGATTCATCATTAGCTACAATCTGTTTGCGGTAGCTCTTTAACAGATCCAAAGCCTCTTCCTTGGTGCGGGTTATGGTCTCTTCTCTCCAAGACGACGGTCTTCTACTCTCGGCATGCTTGACGAGTATATGACTGCATCTGACTTCGCCCTGGTCTGCTGGAGCCTCAGGGCGGTCCCATTGGGACTTCTTGGTGTAAGTGTTCAGGTAGTAAGTCATGCCCGTGGAGCGACTGGTACGCATTTCCCACCCCTCAGGCAATGGTGTCTCATCGTTCGTCATTCTGGAATAGGTTTTTAATGTTGTGGGTTCTCAAATGTTTTTATAAGGGCGAATTAGTTGTTAAACACCACCGAAACCACAAGGTCAACTCGAAATAGAGTATACGATAATATATAAACAATTGTATCATCATTTTCGAAAAAGAAATCGCAAAGTTTTAACCGGCTTCGAACGAGTAACCTATTTAAATGCAACAAAACTTACCTGGCGATAAACTGCTACACAACGAATGGTGACGAATGTAATTTCCGTGTTTTTTTGTAGTCTTAAAAGTATATAAAAATTAAATAAACTATTTCAAAACACAAAACGCACTCGCGTCCCTGGCAATTGACAGTTATTCTTCTCCTTCTTCGCCAGTCATTACAGAAGAGATTAAAATCACATACCTACATTGCAGGTGCAGAAAAAATATTTTATTATATACATATTACTTTAGGGTGATGTAAGCTCTCGTAAGTCGTACGCTCAGACTTTACTATTTCAGTGATTTACAAAACATGACATTTTTTATATACTTTTTAATATTAATTTTACGCCATCTATTGTAAGTGAATAGAACTTTGTGTTACAAGTTAAGTGTCTGTGCAAAGTAAGTCACTTCACTCACTAGCCTAGGAAAAATACAAAACAAACAAAGTGCCATCTCTGTCATAACAATTACTAGTTTAGTACAAATAGATTTTTCTAGATAGCGCCACTTATTTAAAACCGGTTTAATATCTGTACGAAATCTATGTTTATAATTTTAATAGTAACCCCTTATTCACAAAAATATTTACACAGTGTTTACCTAATCAACCTGACCGAGTATAACACGTCCTCTCTCAGTTAGAAGATCTTCCTTTAGCCACCACGCAAATTCCCACATAAGTATTTCGACAAATAATTTACTTGCAATAATCAAATCGACTCTGATTTAGGAGGTACAAAATCCTGTTTCTCATATCTTATTATGGTACTTAAATATATTTTATTTAGATACATAGCATATATGTAATGGAGGCTGTACACTCTTGCCGAGACATAGCCGCTCGAGTGCGAGAGAGTAAATGGTCACAATCTCTGCTAAAAAAAAGTCTCGCCACGACACTCTCGCCCAGGTGCTCTCGGTGTGTCTCGGCGAGAGTGTACAGCCTCCATTACATAAGAAACCAAAGATCATAAACGTAACAATCCTCATGATCAAGTATCAAAATCATGAAATCCAATTTTAACCGTAAACAATGCGTCAGTATAATATTGCTACTGAAAATAAATGCTAGGTTCAACTTATAGTAGCCAGACTAATCATGCCTACCGACTCTCATTGATGCTCACGTTCGAAGACCATTTGTTTTTTTATTTGTTCTGAGCATGGAGGTCTTCCTACATGAGCTCCATGTATTCATCAACAGGCTAAGCATGGCGACCGAGAACGAATAACGAAAGAATAGAAGCTGCAAGTTTAGTGGGATAAACGACAGATTGAAGCAATCGTATCTGTCGATACCCGATAGCGACTACGTAAAAATTTTAGTATCGTGATTTTAGTTCCGCAAGTGTCCGCTAGAAATTTATATAGCTATCGAGTATCGACAAAAACTATTTCTTTAAACTCTTAGTAAAGCCACAGCTGTAGAGAGAAACACCTTCTCGGTCGCGGAATGAGTCACCTAATGTAAAGCAACTACCGTCGTCATCTCAATGTAAGAAATAAAAGGCTCATTGAAAATATATTGAAACGTGGTCTGAAATCGTTCGGTTTATAATAACTTTCGGAAGTTATTTAACTTATTGATGAGGCGAAAGACAATTTTGAATTTAATTTTAAAGCTCCTTACCTTGTTCAAATTGTTATTTTATTATTTGTCTACTAGATTATGGTCAAAACTCCATTTTACTGAAATTCGTCTATTATAAATCGTACATTTTTCCGCAGTAGAAAGTTTAGTATTCTATAAGGAAGTATCCCCGGGTCTCGAGCTATCTCAATAGCTAGCATAAAAGGAACAAAATAACATTATGAACAGGTATAAAACTTATTTGTGTGTTTTATGGGATGTCTATAATCACTGCTGTTATTTTTAAATGTAAGATCTTAAAGTAGCTAAGTTTCGACTTGGGCTAAAAAGTAAAACGCTACGCACACTACAACACATACACTGCAATATTTTGACATGACACGATAATCATACACGTAATACTCTTTTGTTTATGGTTGAAGTCTGTTTTTTAAATAAAATTAAATGGCCTGGTAACGAGACCTATAAGCAATATTTATGGACGAATTTGGACCACAGGTTGACCTCTAGTCTTATAAAATATAGAAATATAATTTTTATTCATATTGTTATTTTGTTCTTATAAACACATATTGGATTTTGTACAGAGCTAGGCATTCATTAAGACCTCCATTATTTTTGCGGTGAATCCCACAACCAGGCATAGGTTTTGTATTGAATTCACTTTCCTTTTTGAAGTTAATATTTTTGGTATGACATAATTACTTTTTGAAGGAAACGCGTTTTATATTTCTGTAATGTAGCAAATATAACAATACCTTTATTTGGATAGTTCCAAATCCTACCTAGACAAGACTAAATGGCTAAAATATATATATTTTTTGCCCATTTTCAAAATTTAGAACTTTTTTATTAATTTAAATGTCTCTTATAGATATTTAATTTTTTTAAAATGCATAACTTTCAGAAATACGTTTTCCCAATTTCTTGCTCTGTACTGGTACGGAACCCTTCGTGCGCGAATCCAACTCGCACTTGGCCGGTTTTTAATCTATATACCTTACTATACAGAAGTAACAAAACTTAGCGCCCCCGCGAAATTAGTATTTTTACGCGTTTTTCGAATTCCACGCGTGCGAAGCTGTAGGTAAAAGCTAGTTCTTAATGAAATTGGGTTTGAAAGGCAAGCAGAAGTCAAATAAAGTTGTGTCCCCTGGGAGTTGTATCAGCGTCTATTGACTGGTATCTCACTGGAATGGGAACTTTGGTAAGTCTTACCGATCCTCTCACTTATGAATAACAAATTGTCTGGCAAGCGGTAAGGTAAAACGGAATGTAAGGCGCATACAGGCGCCGACAGCCTTTAACATACATTCCGAGTTTCGAAAATCTCCCCCCGCTAACGAAAAACAATTAAAAAACAATGCTGAAGGCAAGCAATAACTCCATAAAGCGGACTGCTGGAATTTTTTCCCATAAAATTTTGACAAATGTTGTAGCTTACCTATTTCATTATCTAGCTAGGTACATATCAAACCCACATTATTTTAATTTTAAATATTTTTTCGGGTCCAAAGATGTCCATTAACGCAAAAATCCAGGAGTTTTTTTTAAATGGTAGTTATCTGTTTCTTCTGCTTATAGTGTAGTTTCGTAGTTTATCTAATTTTTTGCAAGAAATCGATGTCCACGGTAATTTTTTTCTCATGGATGTAAGCTCTGGGAAAAATTCCTTGCTAGAAGTTAAAGAATGAAATCATTCTATAATATATTTATATTTTTTGGGTAATGTGCCTGACGTTTTAACATACTTATCATGTACAAGCCTTAAAACCTTGAGGCAGTTATGTACTTACTGTGACCTGAGTGTAAGCGATGAATCGCCTCAAGTTTTTTTAAACGCACTTAAATGTATTAACTATTAATGATTAAAATTCATTTTTTTTTTATTTTTAATGCATATATTATTTACTAGCTGTTTCCTGCTTCGGCTTCGCTCTCATTAAGAAGCTCGCAAACTTTCAACCCCTATTTCACCCTCTGGAAGTAAAATTTCATAAAACTTAAACACGTATTCATTTATTTTGAATTGCAGCTCAGAAACAAAATTTTAGGTCTCTAACTTAAGAAATGACGAACGTAGAAAAATGTATAGAAACTTTAACCCCCTTTTTTCCCTCTTAGGGGTAGAATTTCAAAAAATGCCCAAACACGTATTTATTTACTTTGAAGTAGTAGCTCAGAAATAAAATTTCATGTCCTTATCTTAACAGATGACGAACTTTCATACAAGCTTTCAACCCCTATTTCATCCCCTTAGGGATAGAATTTTAAAATTTCCTTCCTTAGCGTGCCCAATAAAACAATCTTACTCACCAAATTTCATGTTTGTAGCTTTAACAGTTTTTGCTCGGCGAATATGAATCGTCAGTCAATCAGGACTTGTTATTTTGTATAATATATAGACTATTATTTGTTGCACATGCAAAAATTTACATTAGAAGATACAAAACAGAGAGACGACGCAACAGGGACTGCTTTTCTCTAACAGAGATTTCTTCCAGCAGTCCTACGGAGAGAGATGTGATGGGAAATATCAGGTATACCATAATTGGTCTATCTGATACAGCTTGTTTTTTTTTTATATTTTTTTTCTACCCATTATTTTATTTATATTTATTTATTAAGGTTAAATGTCTAGTTAACGTGACCGTTACAAGTGTCCGTCGACGACAGCAGTTGATTTCTATCAAGTGACCCGTCTGCTCGCTTGCCAAATAATTTCATAAAAATAATCAGCCTTGTTAACTGCTTATATGAATGAGATTAGATTAAAGCTAGGCTTTTACATGACACATAGGATTTCCTATAACATCCCAATTCACCAATCAACTCTTATCGACAGTTTAATCGCTAAATTGCTTACTAAAAAGCGCAAACATGGAAAACCTATTAAACCACAAGTGCTGAACGCTGATTGGCGAAGAGAATTGTACGGAGGCGTACGGCGTCCCTCATTGGTCAATACGTTCTGTAAGTAGCGGAGTTTTGGCGCGCTTCGCATCAGTTGCTAGAAACTTTTCCCGCGCGGAACAGCGCGCTTGAACGTTCGGGAAGTTATGACGTTGTGAATTTCGAATACAGAAGGTGAGTTTTTTTTATTTTTAATAGTATAAGCACAAACTCTATAGAACTTACCTCTGAAACCCTGTATTCTTTTTTAATTTAGAAAATATTGATTTTAAATAAAAATAATATGGACATTACGCACAATTTTTACAAAAGTGTATAGGTAAACGAAAACAAAGCCAAAAAAAGGAATAAGGTAGGTATGCTTTCTAAAAAAAAACTGCAGTAGAAAATATAAAGCCTACAGAAAATATGTACATTAATTCTAAACGATAATATGAATTTAAGCTGTACGTATAAACAAGTATAAAAAATAATTAAACAATAATATGAATTTAAGCTGCACGCACAATTTCACAATAGCTTAATTAGAAACAAAGAGCTACGAAAATCCCAAGGCATCTTTCCAAAATTATAACGTTGTACGTTCTACGTTCTCTTTCCAAAATTATAACGTTCTACGTTCTCTTTCCAAAATTATAACGTTCTACGTCGTAGCATAGAATAAGTAAATAGCCTACAGGGTATATAAACATAAATTGTATCACACCTATCACAACTGTTGGGTCGGCAGGTAAATCGATACAATTTTTTTAAAATGATTTTAGGGGGCAAGTAAGCCGATGGGTTACCTGATGGAAAGCAACTGCCGTCGCCCATGAACACTCCCGACATTCGGAGGGAATAGGGAATGGGAATATGGATAGGGGACTAGGGAAGTTGGGCCACCGGTAAACTCACTCATTGAACGAAACACAGCACAACGCCGTTCCACGCCAGTTTTCTGTGAGGCCGTGGCATCACTCCGGTCGAGCCGGCCAATTACATTATTTTACATTATTACGAACTACGTTACTATCGTAATTTTTTTTAATGACGTTTAGGGGGCAAGCGAGCAGACGGGTTACCTGATGGAAAGCAACTGCCGTCGCCCATGGACACTAGCGATATCCGAAGAGTCGCAAGTGCGTTGCCGGCCTATATGAGGGAATAGGGAATGAGAATAGGTATAAGGGATTAGGGAAGTTGGGCCACCGGTAAACTCACCCACTGAACGAAACACGGCACAATGCCGTTTCACGCCAGTTTTCTGTGAGGCCGTGGTATCACTCCGGTCGAGCCGGCCCATTCGTAAATTCCAATATTATGTTATTTATCGCAAAATATAATTTAAAGTCCGACGATTAATCATGAAAACCGTTTGTTGGGGATCATATCCGTATTAATATTGCGAAAGAGTGTCTGTTTGTCTGTTACCTCTTTACTCTCAAGCCGCTGAATCGATTTCGCTGAAAGTAAGTGTGGATTTACATAGAGCCTGGGGACATAATATGATACTTTATGGGAAAAATGAATGTGTGTATGGGAGGGGATAAATGTACGGTTCCAGATCGATGAACAAATTTTTGAAATTAAATTTTAAAACAGTTGACTTTGCCAAGATAAAAATTACTCATTCATTACTATCCACATATAGCACGGTTTCTGAAACCATTCATAATACAACACGCAATACTCATCGCTTGTATAAATAGGAAAGATTGTTTGTTTGTTTTTCTTCTTTACACTGCCAAATAAAGCAACCAATCGACTTGATTTTTGGCATAGATTCACTTGAAGGCATGGAGAGTAATATATTAGGTTTAAGACTTTCGTCTAGAAAAAATATCACATTTCCAAAGGAGGCTTAAGAATATTCGTAGTTTTAGCCGCCTGTATGTATGTATATTTGTAAGAACGGCTTGATAGATTTTAACGTCTGAGGTATTGTTAGATTCGTTTTGATAGCGCCATTGTCAACAAAAAATGTCATAGTACATTAAAAAAATTTAAAATCTAAATGGCGCATTTTGAGGTCAAAATTGTGAGGTTCCAAAAAATGGTACAAATTCACAAATTAGCCTGACTGGACAACGCCAGTCGGGTCCGCTAGTTTCATAATAAAGTCATAAAATTTTATTTTACGAACTGTAATAAATTCTAAAAATAATATAACCGGATTTCCATTCAAGTCACGGCGTTAATAGGCCATCAATTAAATTATTATTGGTCCAGCCAAGATGTCTTGGCCATTTAGTTTAATATTGTACGAATTTACAATCGGCAATAGGGAATATGCGTGTAAAACAAAATTTATTGAATGCAAATTATTATGATAGTGGGCCTAAAGTTATACAGAATCACAAAAAATCTCTGAATTCTGTTGAGAAATAAGTAAGATATTAG
>JAOTAV010043112.1:0-17585 GCA_026546445.1 Cyclargus thomasi
AGTTTTTACGTGAAAGAGTAACAAACATCCATACATCCATACTTACAAACTTTCGCCTTTATAATAGTAGTAGGATGTCCACAATGTGGACTCTACAAACGGGAAGTAGTAACTGTCATGTCATTCTTACTTATTAAAATTGTAACTCCAATAAGTATGCTAGCCCCAAAATTATTGAAATAAAAATAACGTTCATTTGATATCCTACACGACACCGTCAGGATATATTTTTTTTATTCTTTCCCCCTAGATGGCGCTATGGTCAATTTAGCGTGACGCGGCGAATCAAGCGGCTTCCAACGACACCTCATTTATCCAAATATGATAAGAAGTTTTAAAGTTACGAGAGAACATAATATGAACATCCATTCCCACATACATACAGGTCAAAATCATAACCCTCCTTTTTGCTTCGCCGTAGTCAATTGAAACATAAAAAGTTACTCATCAAAAATTTTTTTATACTGACTACTACTGTCGCTGTGACGCATCGGCGCATAGACAAGGGACAAGAGTGAGGAATTTAACCACCTTCTAAGGATCATAGTGATATGAAAACTAGCAATACAAATGCTTTATATATACATATAATAAAACAGTAAATTGACGTGTCTGTACAATTCATATATTTACAAACTCATTAATATGGGGGGGTTGCTTAGAAACAGTAATAGAACACAAATCTACAAAAAAAAGTTGTCTGTATGCACTAATCTCCGGAACTACTGGACACATTAAATTTTTTTTTTGTTTAATAGTTGTTAGGTCTGGGCAACATTTTATAATATAAACTTTAATATAAAAAATAATACGAAATAACAAAACTTTATCGCATCAAGCTTTTAGTTAAACATTTAATCAATCTGGACTCGTGCTAAGTACCCCAGGGACTCCTGTTGCAGGTACCAGACAACAGATATATTTAATACTTTTATACTCTTACACATATTAAAGATTTTTATTATATAATACACATATTTGAATATAACTAGGTATATTTATAATAGAGGTCAGTGGAGCAAATGCATAAAATGCAGGTATTTTTTAATTTTTTAATGGTGATATACTTTAGGGTAAGTTATGATAACAATATAGTGTGTCTTAAACATTAACAACATAGTATATTATATCCACATATGTAGTAATACATATCTTAAATATCATCTGAGAACCTCCAAATTTACTTTTTTTTAAAATATTTTTCTAGTATTTTTTAAGTTGTGATAACAATATATTTTTAAGTAGTAATAACCGAAAAAGTAATATCTTAAAATTATCATGTTATAATCACCAATTTTTTATTTTTTTCTCATATTTTCTAGTATTTTTATTCACAATACAGTATGATTTTTTTGCCATGGTTATCAATTTTAATCAACATTTATCCTTTTTATTTGTAAAAATATATAACTTATTTAGGGTTTTAACTTACTTTTCAAAATGCATCATATAGGACAAAGCATTGTATACCTATAATACATTCACAGTGTAGAATGTAGATCTTTTTATCAGTAAAAAATATAACATTTATAGTAAAACCAGTTTTGCCCAAAGATTTTTCTGTTTCCTTAGTTGTTTCTCATATATTAAGGTCAATGGAATTTTAAATTTTATCAATTTATTGCAAAAGTAAAACCAAATGCAAACAAAAAGTTACATTTTGGCTAGCTAATTTAAGTTATCAAGATACCGAAAATCTTTTCCTCCAACAGACATGATATTTTTTCTTTGTAACATATATTAGGCCGCATTTATATTTAATGTCAAAACTTAAGTTTAAAATAATTATATAAAATAGATTCAAAAGTTAATTATAAATATACTTTGTTAGAATTATAGTACACTAGATAAAAAACAGTTAGTGAGGCTTGGGCCACCATAAAGACTTAGGCCTTAAGCTTTGTTTCTAGTTATTTACTAGATTTCTAATTTTTTGGAGAAATTAAGATTAATATTATATTATTATTATTAAAAAATGTATTATATACTATAATCCCGATAATCTAAAATTTAATGATGAATTGCAATATTTTATTAAAAGTGCCATACATTATGAATCAGCATTTTACATAATATAATCAATTAATTATAAAATATAATTGCACTGAAAGCAATTGAAATAATAAAAAAATGTGTAAGTACCTTCAAATACTTGGCTTTGTCAATTTCCATGCAAGACTCCAATGTAACAAAGGAAGGCAAAGCATTTAAAATGGATGTGACCTTTGTTTACTGTAAATTAGCAAAATCATAATTGCTTTATAATAAAGATTTTGCTATATTGATACTAGAACGAAAATTCTCTAGAAGTTGTAAGCGGATGTAAACAATATCATATGGGTATTACGTTCCAGGAATAAATCGTAAACAGCTCACATGCTATTATTACATAAATTTTCGTAATTGTGCAGTATGTATTAAATAATAGAATACTTACATACAAGCGTTAAACTTCCAATCGATACGATGAAAAAACCTCGCCGTGGACTCAAATATTCAGCATCACACCAGAAATAAAATACGACGTAATAAATTGCTTCACGGCTGTGCAACTGTACAGTTTAATGATGAATTCATAAACAACGATACAACGTAACACTATTTAATTTTGCAACGTACAATAAACAATTAGCTTGTCGAACGACACAGTTCTGAGAAATATTGTCACTTTTCAATTTTGATCCATATTGATTTTCGCAAGTTTTCAAATGCACTCAGAATAAAAACAGCTGGCTGACACCATTGAAGAGCTTGTTTTTAGAAATGTCAAAAAGTAGAGAATGCAGAAAATAAATTCAACTGTCAATGTCATGACCACAGATACAATGAAAATCATAAACTAGAGATGAGGGCTTGTAACAAAAAAATGGTAGAAAAAGGTAGAAAGTAAAAAAAACGTTTACACTAATGTGCTTACTCAGTGATTATATTATTCCAGCAGGAGAAGCACACCTGATATAGCAAATTAGCGACTAGAAGGTATACTTTCAAAAGTTATTACGAGAGTCGGGACACGGGGACAGAGAAGGCCATTCTTTAGAAAGGCCATATGTAATTATTGTTTCTTAAATTACAAGGAAAGGTTAAATTTCTTTTTATTATATAAATATATTTTTTTATTATTCAATTACTGTAACATCATTAATTGTATTTATTCTATAAAAAGGAATTAAATTCTTGAAAATACATTTTCTCATTAGTAAATACTTCCTCGTTATTTGTCAAACATAATTTTTTCAGGATCTCCGAAGGAGATGGTATACTCTTTTCATTCATAGGAATATAATCTATTAACTCATCCAAAGTTTCAATCACATTTTGATTTTGATTATTATCCTTGCTTAATTCCACGGTGGATACTGGGTTTTCATTAAAATCATCTGCTATGATTGTAAAATTTTCAGACTCCATGTCCTGCAGTGATAACTTTGCTCCAGTTCTTACTAGTTCAGCATTAGCTTCTGACACTTCGATAAAGTTGACGTCGTTGACCTTGCTATCATCATGATCAGTTTTTTTTTCGTTTGTACTTTTCTTTTTGAGCTTTTCCACAAGCTCACCAATTTTTCTTACGACAGTACCTGGAGGTTGCGCTTGACACTTATGTGTTCTTTGAGATACCTGCAATAATTAAAAATTATTTAATGCAATAATTTACTCGCTAAATATTTGCAAGAAAGTATTTTGTAAAGTCAAAATGAATTTCTCTACTCACTTTGTAGCGAAAGCTTTTGTTACAGGACGTACATTTGTATGGCATAGCACCGGTGTGTATTCTTCTGTGTACTAAATATGATACCCTTTGTCTAAAACATTTACCTGGAAAACAGAAAAACATTAGCAAAACAGAGCGATATATGTTGCGAAAATTAAATAAGAATTATAAGTCATACAAGAACGTTGTTGAAAATGTCCGCTAATATTTCATTTGTGCTTATAATAAAGCGTAGGTACATATGTACGTATTTTTTAATTATATGCATTCATAACATAACATTAGAAATAAATGACTTGAGATGTTACCGCAAGATTCACAGGCGAAAGGTTTTTCGCCTGTATGAATACGTTGATGATTGTGTAGAGTTGACAATTCCTTAAATGATCGGCCGCAAAAGCTACAAGTATGTGGTTTTTCGTCATTGTGATACAGAAGGTGCTTGTGATAGGACTGTTGAAACGTAAACGTTTTATTGCATTGAGTGCAAGCGTAAGGCGTCTCTCCTGAAAAATTTAAAAACATCGTTAGGTTTTTTTTGCTATCCAAATATTATAATTGTGCTAAAGTTATCTCGTGAAAATTTGAAAGGTCGTTCAAAATTACAATTGACTATAAGCAGGTTAGATTAGTTTTCGTGTTAATCTTTAACCGATTGATTTTAGTAGTGAATAAGTCATGATCAAGCTACACGAGAAGAAATTAAAATTTTTAACTCTAAATTTATGCATGAGGATCAGTTGAAAATTTACATTATAACAATATAACTACTTAGTTGATTAATAATAATAATAAATAGCAAAAATATATTTAAATATGATGTATGTCAACATGAAAACGTACAATTAGTGAAGGTACGATATTTAACTGGTTAATACCAGTTTCAACCGCGCTAATATCGTAATACATATTGTTAAAGTTGGCAAACATTGAGATTTTCTTGTGAGTTGTAGATGAAAATGGTATGTTAGAGTTCGTAAGTGTGAAGAAAATCGTTAGTAAGTAGTTAGAATTTACCTCACATAGTAAGACCGATAATTAACCTGTATGAAGACGCTTATGCTTCTTTAAGAAATATTTTGTGGTAAAACATTTGCGACAAACGTCACACTGCCATTGTTTTCCGTCTTGTCTTACTAATTCATTTATTTTTTCTGCTTGGGGATATTCGTTGCTGTCTTTTAATTTGTTCTCTTGGTTTGCGCCTGTGTTATTGGATGAGAATCCGAAATGAGCTACTCTTAAATGAACCATTAAAGAGCCTCGCATTTTGAAATTCTTTGGGCACAAATGGCAATCGTATCGAGTAACAGTGTGACTTGAATTATCATCTAGATTATGGACTAAGCTTTTATGCATATTTAATATATTTTCGTCTACAAATTGGAGGCCACATATATTGCACCTGTGTGCTTGCCCCACTGTGGTGTCTGATTTAATAGTAGATAAGTATAGTTGATTATTTGGCGAGCATCCATCACTCCTTCCAGGAGATATGTCTATCAGAGGCACTGTATTTAGTGCAACAACAGGCAGTTTTGGGTATATTTTTACAAATTTAACAGGCGAAGCTGTTCTGCACTTAGGTTTATTTTTAGAAGCAGACGACGTCTTAGATTTTTTAGCAATTTCCGACGATTTTTGTTCTCGTTTTTGACATTGACTGTCATTTTTACCAGTTTCATTTATTGAAGGCTGCTCGTTGTTTGCTAAAAACTTCACATGGCTAAATAGATGAATCGTAAGTTTATCCAAACCTGATACTTCCTCGTGACATACTGGGCACATAATGTTATTCGTAGACACAAATATCAATCTATCTTTTAATGATTGCACTGTATCAAAAACACCAGTGTGTAAACATATTGGACAAGGCAAACTGGCTGAATCTACACTCATATTGATATTATTGTTTCAGTAAAATGGGAGCGGGAAACATCAGCGCCTGTATAAGACTGACCGCCTACTGAGTTATTTTTAGAGGAATACTTGGTTTATTCTTTTGGCAAGATTTCAAATAAATTTATAGCATACATAAGGCCTGAGTTTGTTGATAAATCGTTTTATTATAATTTTCTACAAGATCAAGGAAAGGAGCAGTACCTATTACTGTGTAAAGTTATGTACGAATTACGACTACACAAAATATACGTATGTCCTATTAATGTAACAAATTTTTTAGGTTAATTACAATAAATAATTTCTGTTTTATAAAAAATATGTGTATTTAAAATATGAAACGAAAAACACAACAATTAGTTAAGTATGATGAAAAGAACTATAGATCATAATCAGTGGAATCATTTTTCTCTGTGGCGGTAAGCGCGTTGGTGGCTTAAGCCGGGAGTCGCGGGTTCGAATCCTGCCGACGGAGCAAGTTTTTAATGTTCCTGGGTCTTGGATGTGTATTAAATATGTGTATCATATAATAAAAATCTTGAATATGTGTAAAGTGTAAAAGTATTAAATATATTTCCGTTGTCTGGTACCTGTAACGCAAGTCCCTCGGGTACTTAGCACGGGGCCAGACTGACGTTGTGTGAAGCGTCCATAGATATTATTATTATATTATAATTTACATTGGATTGTAGATTTGCCATTGCACTAAACCTAGTGTTTTAAGTAATTTATTACAGTCGTAATACATTACCTAAAACACTGTATACAACATAATTCTTTATTAAGATACTAGTTGGTGTACGCTATTTCGTTGCGCAAAAATTTGTTTATCACACGGGAACCGTACATTTTTCCGAGAAATAAAGTATCCCACATGTTGCCCAGACATAAAAGTTATTAAACAAAAAAAGATTTATTCGATTCCGGACAGTATTTCCTGAGATACGCGCGTTCAAACAAACTCTCCAACTTTATATTATTAGTTAAGATAAAACGTATAATTTACGAAAATATTCAAGCAATAAATATTATAAATTGTTTAAAGTAGATTTAGCCCCTGTAATTTAACCCCTGACACTCATAAAAGCATTACTTTTTAATTGTTTAGGTAACTCTTTGGTTTTCACGCGAGGGAATTATTTAAATAATATAAGTTTCGGGAAGTTATTTTTATTCAAGTTTAAATCACATTGGTGTTAAAATTTATATGGACGTCTGTCCGTCACGCCTAAACTACTGAACTGTTAAACCGTACATTTTGTTGTGTAGGAAGTAAATTCAAACAACTGTATTAACAGAGATCATAACAACAAAAGGTACCATGAAGGTTATCATTGAAAATTTCACATAAATTCACTTCGGTTCTCACATAAACATATATGTTTTAAGTATATAATTGCTTAATCGTGTATCTGCATATTATAATCTGTTCGAAATATCAGGCTTTAAACATCACATCCGTCGTATGGTCTTTCTATTCTGTCAATACTTTTTTTTTAATATAAAATAAGGGGGCAAACGAGCAAACGTGTAACCCGAAGGAAAGCAACTACCGTCGCCCATGGACACCCGCAACATCAGGGTTGCATGTGCGTTGTCGGTCTTTTAAGAGGGAATACGCTCTCTCTTGAAGGTTTGCAGGTCGTAGCGGTCCGGAAATACTGCTGGTGATAGTTCATTCCAGAGCTTTACTGTGCGAGGCAGAAAGTTACACCTTACTCGGCCTGGACCCTAATTCTATGGCCTCGATTTTATTTAATTTCGAAGACGTAATTACAATTGTAGACATAAGTGGAAGAAGCGGACAACTAACATTTTGCAACCTTATCGAGTATATTAAAATTTTTTCGCATAAAATTTTCACAATTCTTATAACTTACATATTTCATTATCTAGCTAGTGTATCTATATTTATACATCAAATCCACAATATTTTAATTTTAATCATTTTTCTAGTCCTAAAGCGTCCATTCACGCTAAATACTTTAAATGTTAGTTACATGCTTCTTCGACTTATGTCTTCAATCGAAAAAGCAGTTATAATTCCATCAACATTTAAGTATAAATTAAATAAAAATAAACGCTTCACACCACGTCAGTCTGGTCCACCAGTGGTCTGTGTTACAGGTACCAGACAACGGAAATATATATAATACTTTTATACTATACACATGTTTAAGATTTTTATTATATGATACACATATTTAATACAAATCCACGACCCAGGAACATTGAAAAACTTTCGTTCCGTCGGCGGGATTCGAACCCGCGACCCCTGGCGTAAGTTACCAAGGTCAACCACTGCGCCACAGAGGTCGTCATAAATATAGAAGCTGTAACAATTTCAATTTCTCATTAAAAATTACAATATCACAACAACATCCTAACTGAAATCAGTTCCAGGTTAGAATGACCTTACAATCAGTCGAGTTACAAATGCCTTACTAGAATGTTTGTGATATTAAAAAGATCTAGCATGGTCAGCATGGCATAACCGAGCACGAAGTTACTCCTCGACTCAAGTGTTAATGTCGACAAAAGACAGAAACTCCCTTCACAGCGACGGTGATAGTACCACAGATACTAACAGTCGCCGTGCGTTACTGAAGACGATGATGAGGAGTTTTGGCAGCACGTGAAAAAATGATGCTGTGTTTTTGTATTTCTTCGCTAAGTTTGTGTTGTTTCGGGTTTTAATGCGTTCTAGTGGTTGAATATCAACCATTAAATATTCGTTACCATGCACAAGTGTGGGCAAGTGATACAACTTCAAGAAACGTGCTTCTTTATGTATCCCTCCAAAACTGCACTAGAAATTTTAGTAAAACGTCTACCACTTTACTTAATCTACTGACTTGACGCTTTGACTGCACTCACGAATTATCTTGACTTTGACTAGACTTTGGACTTGACGAAATATTGTAACGTTTCTAAAATTATTTGACTAAGAAAATTGATTTCCCGCCTTCACTCGACACTGGCCATGGTTATATAGCCGTAGCGCCATTAAAAGAAGAAATAAAGAAAGATGCAGACAAAGATGACGGAAGAAATCTCGAAAGAAACTTTCTTATTCCGATTACCATGCTAGGGACGGTAGAGGACTGTCAGTTTATCGCAAAAAAACGACAAAAATTCCTACATCGCACACTTACCATCAGGCAATCAATCAGCTCGTTTTGAGCCAAAGGGGATTTGTAACAAGAAAGTTTTAATCATTAGAAAACTCCAAGACCAGAGATAGTTGCAATTGATAAAAGTTTCCTCGTAGATCGTGCCAGACAAATGGATGTCGCCAACTTGCGTTATGAGAACTAAAACTCCTTAAAAAAAACAAAAAAAAAACTTGCGTTATGTCCGGGATACACTGGACCAGCCAAGCCAGGATAGCAAGCTATTGTCAGTTATGTCTGTTATACACGAGGCCAGCTAAGCCAGGACAGCAAGCTAGTGTTAGTTATGCCTGTGATATACGAGGCCAGTTGTTAAAACCACGAGAGCAAGCTAGTGTAAGTTATGTTTGGGATATACGAGGCCAGTTGTTAAAACCAGGATAGCAACCTAGTGTCAGTTATGTCTAGGTTACACGAGGCCAGTTGCTAAAATCTGGAGAGCAAGCTAGTGTCAGTTATGTCTAGGTTACACGAGGCCAGTTTCAATCAGAACAGCTAGATATGTAGTTCTCTTTTGAACCGTCTAGACTCGCTGAGGACGACTAGCTTAGAAATGAAGCAAATTTTGACTTAACCAAGCCTGGGGAGTTAGCTAAAACCTAAACGTTTACGTTTCTTTGTAGTATCGCTAAACAACATGCATGGAAAGGACATAAGGCGTATCGAACGCTTATGTAATTTCAATAGATTTTGTTTGGCATTTCTACAAAGCAACGAAAACGTTTAGGTCTTAGCTAACCCCCCAAAAATACTATTTTTTATGATATTTAGGGGGTAAGCGAGTAGACGGGTTACCTGATGGTAAGCCGTCGCCCATGGACACTCGTGATATCCGAAGATTCATAAGTGCGTTGCGGCCTTTGTGATAGAATAGCGAATGGGAATAGGTATAAGTGGGATTAGGGATGTTGGGCCACCGATAAACTCACTCACTGAACCGTTTCGCGTCAGTTTTTCTGTGAGGACAGCGGCCGACCGGCTTGACCAGAGGAGTATACCACGCCTCCGGTCAAGCTGGCCCATTCACGCCGAAGCATGGCTCTCCCACAGCAAAACTAAAACTAGCATGAGTGACACCAGCTTCCTGGTATTGGAAAACTGGTCTCGTGTATCGCGGGCATCGGTGAGCTGTCAAGCTATCAATGCTGACGATCTGTAGACAGAACTTGCTTCATCTCTTAGCTCGCAATCTATATATTTATACGTGAGCGGAAAACTTCATACCCCTTTTTACGAAAGCCGCGTATATGTAGGAGCATAAAATTTATCCCAGTTGTAGTTGATATGGAGGAGGAGCGTGGATGACCATCATTATATTTAAATATGCTTTTATCTTTAATAAATAAAGTTTTATTAAAGTAAAGAGTTTTATTTTTAATAAATAAAACTCTACGCACAAAACAATACGCACACTACAATATTCTGACATTAAAATACGGTATACCCTTCGGTTTATGGTTGGCGTCTTGTTTTTTTTATAAAATTTAATGGCGTGGTAACGATACCTTTATGCTAATTTGAAGTGTGTGATCGAATTGAGAATAGAATATATATTTATAGTTCCTCTACACGATTGATTTAAATATTTGTGGTCAAATTTCGGCCACAAGATAAGGTCCTAGTAAAATTGTTAACAAGCAAGTGTCAGGTAGCCGACACAGTTCAAAAGTTAACTAGCTTGCTATCCTGTCTTAACTGGCCTCGTCTATCTCCGGCATAAATCAGTGTTTATGTCAAAGTATAATAATTGACCAAACCCTGCAACTCTGTTGCTCAAATATTCGCTTATAGTGCGTTTAACGTACATTTTCACGTATATAAAGTACCCTATTCTTTTCCCGGTTAAAACGATGTATTCCGTACAAAATTTTAGCTGAATCCGTCAGTAGTTTGGGTACATCTCATCTACGTACAAAATTAAAGATGACTGACTGACTAACTGGCTGACAAAGTGATCCTTTAACGCACAGCCCGAGTCTCTGGACGAATCGGTCTGAAATTTGGCATGCAGACCAGGCAAAGGATTTTGAGAAATTCTACCATCAAGGGCATAAAATACGCGAGACAATGCGAGTGAAGCCGTGGACAATCACTACAATATTAAGATATTTCCTGTCTTTTCCTACGGAAGCATCGAATCAGAATTAAAGGTATAGCCAGCTATTTTTGAAACCATTGAAACCCGTTCTATAGTTTCGGCGTAAAATGAATCGGCGAATACAGACGATGACAGGCGAGCACGATTGTTTAGAGGCCATACGCACTTCCGTTCGCCAATATTTGTCTACAGGGTGTACCAAAAGTAAGTGATAGTACTTTAGGGTGTGTATGTGTCGCTTATATAGAGCTTACTGTGAAAGCAGCAGCGTTGAAGAAAAAAATTAGCGGTTTGTATGTGCAAACTCATGGTGCTGGGACGCTTGTGTATACAAATCATAATTTTCCGCTTTCATCGCTGCAAATTTAACAGTGAACTCTATATGAGTAACACATGTTACATATGTTCGCCAATGATCGGCGAGTTGACAAAGTACGTGATCGTGACGAACAACGAACGACGAACATCGACGATTACGTAGACGCTGCATCACATAATATTATAAAATAACATCATCGCCATTAGACAATGCTACGCCCTCGGGCGGTATTAAAACTTCAACTTTCATAAATTGGTGAATTTATTTGAGTTGTAAAAAATATTACGACGCGCCGTAAAAAGCGTGATTAAAAACGTGGGACACGCGCTGTCACCATTATATTTCACCTAAAATTAACTCGCTACCGTCCGTAAATATTATCATTAAACAATTATTATTATTAAACCGGTGAAACTCAGGTGGGGACCGTCGCCAGCAGTACTCCTGGACAATTAGGTCCACGTCTATCGGGTCTGCTGGTCTAAGGGTCTGTTTCACCGCTTACTGATAAAGTTTCTGTTAGGCTATCCACAACTTTTTTGACAGGTTCTTAATGCAGCATCTGTCAAATAAAATTGTGGATAAACTATCTGTAAGCGGCAAAACAGGCCCTCAATATAATAATGCATGTAATATCTATGGACGCTTTACACCACGTCAGTCTGGCCCCGTGCTAAGTACCCGGGGGACTTGTGTTACGGGTACCAGACAACGGAAATATATTTAATACTTTTATACTATACACATATTTAAGATTTTTATTATATGACACATATTTCATATACACCCATGATCCAGGAACAATGAAAAACTCTTTTTTTGTTCCGTCGGCAGGATTCGAACCTGCGACCCCCGGCGTAAGCTACCAAAGCTCAACCACTGTGCTACAGAGGTGCATATTAACGTATATTATCGATAGTATAGTAGTATCGAATTTCATTTTTTCGATTTTCAAATCCCACTCAAAGTAAACGGGCCAAAGCTAAATATATATTATATATCTAGCAAATTAATAAATTATTATTTATGACTTGAACATCGAGTGGCCGGTCTGCACGGCGCCTATTTCGCTCGGCGCTTATGGAAATTAGCGCTAAGCGACACACGCCTTGATTAAAATAAAGTTAATTGCATGACCTCACACGAACCACCTGCGTCCTTACCTGAACCACATCAACTCTGCACCGCATTATACTTGCTGCTTGTCTCCACTCATTTATTAAATTCAGAGTTATTAAGCTAAGAAGTCACACAGTTTATTATATATTAACTATTTTATATTAACTAACTGTATGCATATGCTTCTTACGACGCAATCAGCCCCCTCATTGGCGATGCGATTCCGCACGGAATTTTTCCCGATTTCCGAAACTTCATTTAGAAGTGCTAGGAATTTCCTTGAGAACGTATCCCTTTTCGTGTGGAATCGCATCGTTAATCAGGGGGCAGGTCACGAATTGTTGTAAATCTTAACCATTTTTCAATTTAACTTAAACCAACTTTCTCTTCAATAACATCTACAAAAAAATATCAAAGTTGTAGGAATTAGTTTAGCGACAAACACACCCACACGAAAAAAAAACAAAATTATTAATTTTTTTTTATTAATCCCTACAGAACTCAATAACGTCTGAAACAGTTTGGCTTATTTTAATCTTGACATATTTTTGGAAGTTGCGTGAAGGAAAGTTTATAAAACGAATTTTGTTGAATTTCACATAGCTTAATAATTCTGTTGGTACCGGAATTCTGTACGGAACCCAGAAAGATTTCTATGATAAATTAAATCTTTGTTAACATTGTAATGTGTGTTAAACACAAGGCATCTTAGAAAGCCGCGTTTTGCCCGCGCTCTGACGTCTGTCAGAGATCGCTGGAGCATCTGCCTTTGTGCTCTCACTTAATTGTAAGATACTTGAGTAAACCCCTAATTCCCGTTACCCACTGCCTGTTAGTCATTTACTGAAAGCCTTATTCATTATCATCTTCGTATTGTTCCGGGTAAAATTATTGTATTACAGGATTAGGCTGATGCGAATCCGTTGCGACAAAATTCGTTTATCGTACGGGAAATGTACATTTTACCGGGATAAAAAGTATCCTATGTTCTTCCCTATGAAATTTCAGCAAGATCAGTTCAGCGGTTTGAGTGTGAAGAGACAGACAGACAAGACAAATATTAGTATGCAAGTATGCAAGCATTGATATAGATGGATTACTTTAATACTACGCTTGTGTCGCTACGTCAGAATTCGCGTAAAAATACGAATATGCTTGTAAGGTCAAAAATAAGCCAAAAATTGTTACCTTTCATGTTAAGAACAGACACAGACACATCATATTAAAAAAACCAATATGGCAGACTTTGAAGTCAAAATTGTAAGGTTCAAAAAATGTTTTTTCGACCGTTTAGATCGATTAGGGTATACAAATGAAGTACATTAAAAATCTATGTTAGAAATAAACATAACTCAATGTTTAATTTGCAATGGAGGAACCAGGCAGTAGGGTTTTCACTTTTTTGGACATTTAGCTTGTCAACTAAGGCTATGTCAAAAATCAAGTTGATCCGTTGCATCGTTAGGTCGTGAAGAAAGAACAAGAAAACAAACTCCTTTTTAAAATATTAGTATGAGTATTAAGTATACCTATTACTCACTTCCTATTGGTACTATGTCTTATGTAGCAAAAGGGTTGGGCAAGCGAACTTCTTACAACTTAAGACTCTTGTGTTCTTCACGTGAGTTAACTAGAGTGTATAGTTAGAAGTTGTGATGTTCAGCTGCACTAACACTTCGAATTTTCTTCTCGGTTCGTTACACACTACAGCTGTCCTAGTACTTGTTTTACACCGGTTTTCTGTGACGTAAGTTATTTTGTGTTGAGGTAGCCTCGCGACGCGAGCGCGTATTCGCTTAATTCGTGTCAAAATATGGCGGACAAAACGTATTAATTTGAGATGTTAAATGACCGCCTGCAACCTAAAAAAGTGACATACCGCCGAGAGTTCTTTTTTGCACCCAGCGAATACACTGAGTCGTTTTGTTTGACGTCGTTAAAAGTAATATGTTGTGCGTTTTCCAAATAAAACTTGAGGAAAAATCCACGTGCTCCAGTCTGAAAGGAGTGTTCAATATGTATGTAACAATATATTTATGAGCCCCTCGGGACCTGATGAAGCACCTGGTGTCGAAGGTAATGCCTCAAAATGGCCGCCACCTGAGCCAAAATTCCACCGAAATATATTGTGATGGAAAATCTTGGTAAACTACGGGAAAATAATATACCAACCGGGTGAATAAGAAAATAATTTCCAGCTTCCTGATATAAACTTTAAATTTTCAACTACAACATATAAAAATACATATTGCCTCAAATATATTTTCACAGATTGTTGTTGTCACAGATTCTTATGTTAATTTTCAAGACTCAAATCTAAATATTAAGTTTAGAGTCAAACTAGCTGCGGCCCGCGGTGTTACCCGCGTGAAAAGTAGCCTACGTGTTACTCCAGAGTACCACGTAGGAAATCGGTCTAGCCGTTGAAGCGTGAAATGTAACAAACATACGCACCCACAAACTCACAAACTTTCGCATTTATAATGTTAGTAGGATGTATAGCTTCAGCGGGAAGTCCTACAAATCCTAGTCGGTAAGAAAAATATATTTTACGATCATAATATTGATACATCTGCCGCAGAAACTTACAGTCGATGTACCGGAGCCCGCGCAAACACTCCGCTATCTCGCTGAAAAATGACACGATCCCTTAAAGTTCATAATTCTATCCGTCTTGTAACGTTGCATTTTATTTTACGCTCAATTTTTATATTTAAAAAAAAAATTGCAACGTTACATTCTGGAATGTGTAATCTTCTAGATTTTAAGTCGACATTTTAAATGTATATGATGAATGCTTTCGATTTTAGGTGTCGTGGTACAGCATCCTGGACCACGATAATGTATCTGAGTGGAGTCCTATTCGACAATTTTTCGCATTTCACTGCCTTAAACCTCACATAATGTTATTGCTGTATAAATTTATTTATTTATTTTAATTTTTTTTGTTATATGTGGTTGTGCTCTTTTTTTCTGTCTTACCTCCGTTGTGTTATGTGTGTTTTGTATTAGGGAAGTGTAATGTGAAATTTTTTGTCGAGTTAATGTTTATTTATATTTATTAGTTAATTATTTTTTGTAACGATTAAAATAATCTATACTATTGTTAAAAATGTGAGTTTGTTTTGGTGTTTGGCCGTCATTCACAGTGAAGCTGCCGAACATTTAAAGGATTATAACAGAATTTGGTACAAAGATAGGGTTTTTGCTAGCTTAGATAACAATTGAATATTTTTGTTTTGATCAAATATCTCAATTCGTGAAATCATGTCTATTCGAGCGTCCGTAGCCTAGTAGGTATGACTTTTGGTTCGCACTCGAGAGGATGCAGGTTCGAACCCGGGTGGAGGCATTCACCAATTACCGTGGGAGATACCTATTACTATTCTCTATTACCTCAAACGCTTCTCGCATGTCCCCTAAATATCATTTAAAAAAAGTTGTGCTCGTTTTCCCGGACTTCATAATTGCCACATAAGCACAGTTGGTTCGAACCTAGCACCCTTTCAAGTGCGAACCAAAGGTCTACAAGACCACGGACTTTAAGCATGCCACTAATATACAAACGATATTCAGGGCCCAGCGGCAGCATCACTCCTCAAACTTGAAGGAGACAGCTTCATTTATTCAGCAATATTTATATCACAAAACATCGCACGGAGTCGCTCGGTCGTGTAAACTGAGTAATTTCTCCCCCGGGAGAGCTCTCCGCCTCGCAGAAGACGCTTATTTCATTTTTTAAATTTAACGAAAGAACAAATTTGCGATTCTCGCTTTGAACCGATCACGCCAATTTGCGAGTTACAACGGAATTTTAAAATGGAATACCGACAATTAGATATTTTTTGATATCTCACGGAAACGCACGTGAGAGATTATGCTTTGATTGGAATTTTAATATTAATTTGACGGTTGTTGAATTTTTTTGGACGCTTCACGACCCGTCTGTCGGAGTGGCGAGTGTAAGTTTTTTTTGACATTTGATCGTGAACGCATTTCGCGTTTACATAGGATTTTAAATGGGATTTGTACAGCGCCACCAAGCGATGCTAACGTTTACATGTATATTCGGGGAAATTGAAAGAGAGTAATTTGAGGGACCTACGTCATTTGGTCGGAATACGTCAATTCCATGTAAGTAGTGATCTGTCGGCTGGGTTTGACATAACCCGACCAAATTACTTGGATCCACGATCTGTATCTGTTTCAACTTCTCTGATTGTACAAATCCCATAATATAAAAAACCTAGTAAACGCGAAACGCGTTCGCTGTCGAATGTAAAAAAAAAACTCCCACTCCCACTCCGGACCCGTGGTGAGTTCTCGAAGAATTTGTGCTACAACGGATATTGTAACTGTTGCTCGAGACTACTTCGTCGTGAAACTTTGCTATTCGGTTTTTAAAATATTTTTTATTAACGACTGTCGCAGTGTGATATTGCCCAAAACCTTCCTCGATAAATGGACTAAACAACACAAAAATAATTTTTCAATTTCGTCCAGTAAGTAAGTTCCTGAGATGCGCGCGCTCAAAACTAACAAACTCTTCAGCTTTATAAAATTAAAATTCAAAATTATTTTATTCGGAGTAATTTTTAAAAACAATATATTTCTGAACGTCGTAACTACGGTGCCTACCACCGGTTCGGGAACTAACCCGGCCAGAAGAACCGGCGTAAGAAACTCGCACGGGTCCACCTTTTACCTAAAAAATGGAAAATAACAATAATATGTCTTAAAGCTAATTTGACAATAAAATAGAATATATACTATTATTCTATACACATATTAAAATGTTTAAAAGGTTTATTTACACACTAGTTGGTGCCCGCAACTTAGTTGCGCGAAATTTTGATGTCACGCGCAACCGTACAGTTTTCCGGGATAAAAAGTATTCTATATGTTGCCCAGGGTTAATAACTATTAAACAAAAAAAAAGATTTATTCGAATCCGTCCAGTAGTTCCTGAGATTAGCTCGTGCAAACAGACAAACATACAACATTTTTTCTCTCGATATTACTGTTCCTTAGCCCCTGAACATTAATTATTTTGTAAAAATATTAAATGTACAGACACTCCAAAAAAACTGTTTTATTATAGATATAGATTGGTAAGTTCATAAACTTTTTGTTCGGCCCCGGGGTCTTAAGGAACCAACCACTGTGCCGCATGTGTGCTATGCCCTTTCACCCAGTTAGCCTCTTTCAAATGCACACGTTCGTCGCAGATCGTCGTGCCGTGTAAAGACTCCTTAATGGCTC
>JAOTAV010043123.1:0-17584 GCA_026546445.1 Cyclargus thomasi
GGAGCACCACGGGAATAAATATAAATAATTATTGTGACTACTAAGCTAGATCTAAGTCTTATTTGAATTAATTGTGTATTATGCAATAGTCGAATTTTCTTTTATCGCCCTCCTAAACGAAGTATTTCGTTGTTTGTCCACAGCACGCTGTCACCGACAACGAGATTCTACGGCCCGATAAGATGCGGCTAAATAACATAGGTAACAGGTTTCATTTTGCTCCACCCCACAACAGATCGGCGACAACATGGACGCTAGGGCAATGTCGCTAGAAAATGAAGCTTATGTCATACAGTGGCTTTGCATCCATCTAAAATATTCTCGTTGACGATGACGGCGTGCTATGGACAAACGGCCTAAAGAATACTAGATGACACCCGTAACTCTGTTGCGTTAAAAAATTGTTGATCGCGCGGGATCTGTAGATTTATCCATTAAAAAAGTGTTTAGCCTTCTTCCTCGGGAGTCAAATTATCTCCATGCAAAATTTTAGCAAAATCGGTTTAGTGGTTTTGGCGTGAAGTGCTAACAGATAGACGGACAGACACATTTGTAATATTAATATAGATGGGGTAGGACAGAAGTGACTTTTATGAAATTGGCCTGAACAGTATGTCACAGGTAGACTAAGGACCTATTACTACATAGACCTATACACCTATACTACACAACTATTTGACAGATTTTCTATTGAGAATCTGTCAAAAAAGTTGTAGATAGCCCAACAGAAACTTTAACAGTAAGCCCTTATTATAAGATGCTGTAGCAGTGGGCACGGAAATAAGATTAGGAGCGATAGAGGACACGGTGATAACTGGAGAAATGTTGCCGCATTGATGTACTATACCTAGAGACCTCACGCCGACAGGGATAGTTAAAGTATGAACGCATGTTATACACGACTGAATTTAGTTCAGAGCATACACGGCATCTCTAGTAGATGCCAGCATGATTTATCTACATATTAATACGCGAGTAGAAAACTTTGTACCCCTTTTTTGTAAAGACGTGTAGATGTAAAAGCGTGAAATTGCTCCCAGTTATAGTTGATACGAAGGAGGAGCGTGGAATACCAATATCATTTTAAAATATGCTTTAATCTTGCATATTATTTGTCATAAATAAAACGCTACACACACTACAATATTTTGACATGACACGATAATCGCACACGAAATGCTTTATTCATGTTAAAGTCTGTGATTTTTTAAAATAACACTTAATGGCCTGGTAACGAAACCTTTATGCCTAAAAAGTCTGTGATTGAATTGAGGAATACTTGTGGTCGAATTTCGACCACAGGGTGACTTCTAGTATAATAATATCATATCATTCGGCGATCTTCGTGTTACTTGTCGTATCTTAGATCTACTGTCAGTTAAGGATTTTTTATGAGTGTAGGCTACTTTATTTCTACCGTCCTATGTACACCACCTTGCCGTCCAAAGCGTCTATGACGCTGCAACTCATAGGCCATGACGTACATCGGCTGTTTATAACATATCAAGGCCTGTCTACTGTAGATTTTTAATTCAACACATTACTGTTTTTGGGTAAAACCCAGTTTATATAACAACCTGTATGTTGCAGAGCAAGCAAATTGATACTCCCGGACCTACCTGTAGCAGTACAGGTTGGTCCACTACACAGTGTAGTGTCAATATAGAAAAAGTTAATTATGTATTCTATCAGAATAGATATAATAAAGAGTATACCACAATCAAACAATGCAAAAAATGTACCCAGGTACGGCTTAACTTCGGCAATGTTTCGCATCTAACAAGGCATTACTTTATGGACCTGTTTCATGGCTTTCACCGCTAACGGATAAAGTCTCTGGTAGGTTATCCACACATTTAAAAGATTCTTCATATAAAATCTGGCAAAAAAGTTGTAAATAGACTATACGACATTTATCAGTAAGCGGTCAAACAGGCCCTAAACCTCCCCAAATGGTACGTCATTGGCGAATCGAAGCCAAAAGCGGCAAAAAGACAATCTATCAGGCTTCCACCTGGGAAGAGTCTCCGAGTGCGTGCTATTTGTTAAACTACATTTGTACCTCACGCCAATCTGAACTTTGTCCCCATAAACATAGAGCTCAGTATGTATTGGCTATGCTGTTCAAATTTTTTACGTTTCTCGTCATTCGGTAACATTAAGATAGGGTTGCTAAATGCTGGAATTGTAAAAATAAAAAAGTTGGAAGTAATCACATTATAATTTTATTGGCAAACGAGCAGACGGGTTACCTGATGGAAAGCAACTGCCGTCGCCTATGGACACTCGGGACAACCGAAGAGTCACAAGTGCGTTGCCAGCCATTTATGAAGGAATAGGGAATGGGAATAGGGATAGGGGGATTAGGGAAGTTGGGCCACCGGTAAACTCACTAACTGAACGAAACACAGCACAACGCCGTTTACGACAGTTTTCTGTGAGGTCATGGTATCACTCCGGTCGAGCTATCCCATTCGTGCCGATAGCTCTTTCACGACAAAAATCTTATTTGATCAGCCTCTAGATTTTCTATGAGATATTAATTAACACAATATCTGCAATTTCATCGTCAGTAAACTGCTGCTCGTTGTTGACAGGAACAGATGAAAGTATAATTATATTACTATATCATGTCATCGTTTAGAAATAGTTCTCTAGTATATATAAAAAATCCTATATTTTTTATATATACTAGAGGTCGCCCTATCGTTGAAATTTGTAAGTAGTCCATGAATATTTAAATCCCTCGTGTAGGAAGCTATGTTTTTTTTTTCTAATTCTGTCAAAGACTTCAATTTGGTATAAAAGTCTCGGCATAAAGGTCATTAAATTTTATTTAAAAAAATCAAACTTCAACCATAGACAAAATAGTATTTCGTGTATGATTATGGTGTCATGTCAAAATATTGTAATGTGCGTGTTATAGTGTGCGTAACTTTTTTTTATTAAAAAGATGCAAAATTAAAGCATAGGTTAAAATAATATTGGTATTCCACGCTCCTTCGCTACATCAACTATAACTGGGAGAAATTTCATGCTTTTACATCTACGCGTCTCTCGTAAAAAGGGGTACAAAGTTTTCCACTCACGTATTAATATATAGATAAGGCTGCAATGCAAAAACACGTTAGTTGAAGGAACATTATATTCGTGTAGACAAAAACATTACTGTCCACAAGTTCCTCCATTACAAGTAAAATGTCTTGTGCAAGCCCTATTCTGGCTAAGTAGACATTTCCTTTAATATGAGGCTAATATTTCATAGTGATAGCGCTTGTTATCAAGGTGTGGAGGGGCTATACAGGCCCGCAATTTGTATAATATATTATATACATTATAATATATTACATCATGACAAAACACCAAGAAACTCTGCCCAAGAATATTGGATTAGAAAGCTTTTACGCATTCCGTTAAAAACACGAAATATTTCGGGACGGGAATTTAATATTGAACATTGGATGTTACCAAAATATTATGGAGCGCGCAAAATGTACTTTTAAATTTTGATTTTCAATAAAGAGGAATCGGAGTGTGGAATTAAGGTTTGCGCATATTATGCAGAGTCGCATCGTAAAGTGATCGATCGCAAAAAATAAATATTCTATTAAACTGTTTCGGGCAGGGTTTATGTTTGCGAGAATGATTAGCGTCCTTGCGGTGCGGCCCACCCCGTCCCGTTAATAGTGCTTTAAATCGGTCGCGGCCGTAAACTTAGATTCTTCACATTCGGACACCAGAATATATTTAATGCGGGATTTGTTTCGTACGGGAAAAGGTGAACATATGTGCATACTAATAATATATTTTTTATAGATTCAATGCATTTTCGCGTAAGGAAACCTAATACGGCAAAGGTACCTTTATAGCTGATCAAAGAAAACGGATTCTGACAGTACATACACTGAAATCACTGTCAATGCAGTGGAGCGCAAGAGAGCGCAGTTTATTTTTTATTGAAAGTCACTCGACTCGCTGCAGCCGCTACCGTTTCTTCCACTCTGCGATCCGGCCCGACGCGATGCACCCCGTCATATATCACGCGCTTACGCCGTTTTGTCGGACCGATGAGTCGAAACCGGGTACGTGGCTTCACAAAGAAAATAATCGTTTTTAATTAAACCGAAAGATCTGGATTACGAGTACTCCATGATCGACATCGGGATCCTGTGGATTAATTTAAGCCTCCACACCAATTTATTTTTGGCAATGTGTTATATTGTAAATGGTAAAATTATCAATATGCTTTAATATATTTAATAGTCTCTCTCAGCTCAATGTTGCACAACTACATATATAGAACACATAGGAGCTACGAGTGCACTTTCTAAAGTATAATATTATCACCACCTTCGTAGCATCCTGTACTGACCCACCTCAAATCTTCGATAGCGCGATGCAGAATTGTGGATACCTATAATTTTTAACTACCTACACTTACATACTTTGAGAACAGCGAAAACCTCCCATCTCGGGCACGAAGCCACTGGCCATGAACCATTTCACCGACGCAATACTTATTAGTGAGTGCGTTCTCAGTTGAACCCTCGAGTGCCCTCGACGCCGCGTTCACGGCGATTGATCACGTCTAGGGCCTCGAGGACCCCAGTCATTACAGACGCATCTCACCTCGATGGAACTCTTGTCGAATCAAACGTTACAGCTAATTTTATTTTTTAAATGTATTTATTCGAGATTCTCCTTAGTATTTCTATAATGAACTAAAATCTAAAATTGCTTGCATACTGAACAAAATCAAAAAAATTGGTTCATTACCTTAAGCTTTATTGCTGGGGAGGTGAGAGTGTTATTTTGAAGTAACTCGAGTGTTGTTTGTACGAGTACGTATTGTAGATAAGGTAAAATGAAGAAAGAAATAATAATGTCAGCGATTTTAAAGTTATAAAAAAATCATTGTCTTTTTTTTTATTTAATTTTTATTACACGATTTGAGACAGCAAGGCCTTAAGCTTTTAGTTAAATGTGACATAAAATATCTGGAAAGCTTGGTTACGAAAATAAGGCGCTTTATTGTTCTAAGTTATTACAGGCTTACTTTACATTAAGATCATTAGTTCTTTATGTGAAAGTGTTCTTTGGCGTATTTTTTAACACGTTTTCAATGACATTTCGGTACTTTAAATAGCTCTTTGAGTACCGAACTAAGTAATCAGATTTTTATTCTATGATAATCAGACACATGCAGAAAGCCTAAGCCCAAAATTCCCGTTTTGTGCTCCCCTACTAACAAGAGTTAACCATCTAAAAAATAAAATAAAATCTATCTGAAAAGTGAAAGTGAATAACTAACAGCTCCTCTAAAAAGGTCACTTAGCCATATCGCTTACAGCCAATTCATTTTGTATTTTTTCTTGCGAAAAACAACTAATTTTGCATAACATGAATTTGACAATGAATTTATATTGATTTGAAGTTGCTATTTTATTGAAACTATTCGATTTTTTAAACAAAATCTACTAAAATAAATGTACAGCAATTCCTTTGCCATATTGTTATTACCCTTTTTAGGTCTGCAGGTTATCAGACAGTTTCCCCACATTTTCATCTATTCAAATGATACATAAGTATTTTTCGATATTTCGATATTGAAACCATAACGAAGTATGATTCGATTTAAAAACGCAGAATAAGTACGAATACCATTAAAAGCTTATTAACTATTAAGAGAATATTAATTGCTTATTCTGCTTAGCTCTGATGCTAATATTGTGCGGTAAAATATTATGATAATATTTATCCTTGAGCGACGTCAGAGTTATTTCCCTGAAGATCGATTGAGCATTTTAAATTGTATTATTTTTATCACCTACCCACAATGATTTATTGCTTTTTTATGAAATTACGGGGTAAACAAGCACGGGTCCCCTGACAGAAAGCAACCGCTGTTGCTAATGGACACCTACAGCATCAAGAAAGTTCCAAGTTCCTTGAATGTGAATTCTGCCTGTTCGTCTGTCTGTCTCCAGGCTGTATACGACTCAACAAAAGTAAGTAATTAAGAATTAATGAAAAAATCTTCATTAAGCAGAAATAACAAGATGCAAAAGGATTAAAGCCCTGTCGCTCCACTTCATAGTCAACTATAAGCTACAAGTTATCGATATTAAAACCAACGCTTCGTACTTCTTTCAAGTTGGCGGAGTTGGCCAAGTTACACCGACTCTCATATTGTGGACTAAACTTTTACACAAACTATTAACTTTTCAAATTGCTAAACATTGTTTCATTGCTTTTGTTGGTGACAGTATATTGAGCAGGGTCTCGGGTAAAAAGTGAGATCAACTTCGTAGCTTGGTGGTTTTCGTGACATCGGTGATGATAGTATAAATTTGTTTAGCTCTACGGGTAATGAAACTATAGAAGAGTAACTGTGTGTGTTGTTAATGTGTGTTTGTCAAAAATGTAAACCAAATGTACACCCGAATTCCGAGTGTGAGTTTTTTTTACATTCCACTGCGAAAGCGTTTCGCGTTTACATAGAATTTTATATGGGATTTGTACAGCGCCACCTAGCGATGCTCACGGTCACATGTACAAATCCCGTATAAAAATCCCACTAACGCAAATAGAAATGTCAAAAAAATCTCGCACTCGGCACTCTGATGATGACTTTTTCGAAACCGGTCGTGTATTTGTTATGAATTATAAAATCTAAGTGAATAAAGTGGAAACAGTGCACGAAAAAGTGTGTTTCATTAAGACTGAACATGTATACCTACACTTTTATGCGATGTAAACATTTTCAATATTTAGTTGACCTTCGGCGATATCAACTGGATAGCGTGAGGTAGCGTTTTCAAAATGGCAATAGCTGTTATAATGTCACGTTGTCTAATACCATGATGCGTTGACCGTATCGTGTCAATAAGACTAAGACGAAAACCAATCAGATTGCAGAGAAAACCAAACGTGCGGAAATTAAAAAATACCCAACAAATACGAAAGATTGCCTTTGGGGCAATATAATATTGGCTTAATAAGCTAAACGAGATGGGTTTGCCAGGCAATCGAGAGGCAGGATTGAGTGGATAAATGAAGTAAGTGCATTGCCGTGTTCTCGCAGATCGAAGCCAAGTTAACCTTAATTCAAATAACGAGAGAAAATCAAAAACTATTTTCATTCAATTCTGTTTCATTCGCGGGGTATCACTTAATAGGTTCCCGCTAACTTTATTAACCTGTGATAAGTGATAGCAAATTCGAGGTTAACAAAACTTAGGGTACGTATACGACGAAAATCTAATATAATTGCACTAATAATATAAACCTGAAAAGTTTGTTTGTTTGAATGCGCTAATCGCACAAACTACTGGCCGTAATTGTACAATTCTTTTTGTGTTGGTTAGTGCCATTTATCGAGGAAGGCTATAGGGTATATAACATCACACTACGACCAATAGGAACCGGGCATTAATTAAAAAATATTGCGAAGACCGCATAATTTTTTATGTTTCACGCGGACTTAGTCGGGGGCAAGTCAGTTATATAATTGAATGTAAATAAATAAATAAAATTGGAGTAATATTGAATGTGCGTTGAATTGCGTCGCGTTTTTTATCGGCTTCCGAAAAAAAACGAGGAATTTTATGTTCAGCTGCAAGTTATGTGTTTTTTTTTTGTATGTTCAATGATTACTCAGACGTTTGTGGATCGATTTTTTAAATTTTTTATTTATTGTCATAGGAATAGCTCGAGTTTGGTAACATGTTTACAAAAGTACCACCTGGCTATGGGATCAATTAGGAGTCGAGGGAGCTTCTCGAAATTTATATGGAAACATCTAGTGATTTTTGTTTGGTGAGAAGTAACCATATATTTTTAACCGACTTCCGAAAAACGAGGAGGTTATATAATAAAGTTCGGCTGTGGATATATATTTTTTTATGTATGTTCAACCATAGCTCTGCCGTTTGTGAACCGATTTTCAAAATTTTTTCTTTGTTGTATAGGGTATTGTCCGAATAGGTCCCATGTTCACCATGATAGTTGCTGATGATGGGAACCATGAGTAATCGAGGAAACTCCTCAAAATTCTTATCAAAACATATGGTGATCTTGGTTTCCTTAGATGCGTCCAAGGTAAATATTACCAAAAAATAAGATTTGGTACCAAGATATGCCATGGTTCTGAAGGTACTGAGAGAACTCATGATTCCTTACAGATACGACTGTGGGGTTTTCGTTCTTGTTATAAGAATTGAAAGCATATGCTATTACAATATAAAATTAATTCATAATCATCATCACTACAATCACACCAGGTACCATTTATTATGACCCTATTATACCCCAGAACACCTCAAAATTTAAAGGGAAATATGATTTTGGTTAAGATAATTTTGAATTCATGATAAGTCTAAGTCCTAATATTTTAGCACTAAAAGTCACTTGTTGAACGATTTGTTACTTCTAAGGTCCGCTACACACCTTAGCCGCAAATGCCGCTGTCATTTGTCTACAAAATTTTGTAGGTGAGCTAGGTTGTTGGCTTCACTTACAAGATACGTGTCGGCGGCATAAGCCTGCTGGCTAAGGTGTGCAGTAGAGCGTTTTACAAATAGTAACATAATACTATGTAGAACGAACAAAATAATAAAGTAATAACTGATTTATATTCAAAACTATTTATACCCCACGGTGATACCCGAAGTTTGTAGGTTTCGAGTCGAGATTAAAAAGTACACAAACTTTGAGTTTGTGTACTTTTTAATCTCGACTCAACCACAAACTTACAAACTTTATGATATTAGTAAGATAATATACTTGCCTGGGGAAGCCATGCTTCGGCACGAATGAGCCAAAGTTTCAACAGCCTCACAGAAAACTGGTGTGAAACGGCGTTGTGCTGTGTTTCGTCCAGTAAGTTTACTTGTGGCCCAACTTCCCTAATCTCTATTCCCATTCCCAAGCGCGTGCCCTCCATACTGGCTGAAAAACAGTTCGTTCCTTGCCATATGAACTTGGATGTCTTGTTTGTACAAAAGTTCCTTTTATGAATAAAAAAATTAAATATTGTTATTTTACAATTAAACCCGAGGAACCTTGTTCTGTCGGTCTTTTACACTGAGACTGAGTACCTCACCGTACACTCATTTGAACAATGTTGTGCCACCACTGCCCATTCCTATTCTTTCATAAAAAGGCCGGTAATGTACATGCTACTCTTCGGATGTTACGAATGTCCATGGGCGACGGCAGTTTCTTTTCGTCAGGTTACCCGTCTACTCCCTTGCTTCTTAAATAGCATAAAAAATGTATCATGTATAGTGATTCTTATAGGTATAACTTTATAATTTTGGATAACTAAAAAGGGTGAAATAATTATTATTTTTAACAAAAAATTATAACCGACTTCCAAAGAACAATAAATAATAAAAAGGAACTAAAAAGTATTAAATAATATTTATTCTTTCTCAAAAATTTAGACAGTTTATGACATGTAAGCTGGTACCGACTTTAAAATTATGAAGATTGTGTACGGAAATAGGCTGATTTTGTTTTTTCATTTGGAGGTCGGTTTTAATTTTTTGTTAAAAATAATAATTAAAACTAGTGTTTATTGTTATTCCGTTTTATCTTTTCAGGTAAAAACATCACAGAAACTGTGTGCCGAGATCAAGAGACCGTCCTTAGGTTACGCTGAAACCTGTGAAGTGGTTTTCCAAAACGGACCAAAATCAGTACAAAGATATGCCACATTTGCCAGGTATTTTTTTAGCCCACAGTCTTTTGACATGCGACTTGTAATAAAACAATTTAAACAACAATTTAAATAGTGGCTTCAAATAGTATTTTCATTTCATGAAACATCGGTTTTACAACAAAAAATAATCCTCCAAATCGCTTCAGAAAAGACGAAGCTATTCCCGAAAACATAAAGAAGCAAAAATTTGAAGGTTGGATTTACTGTAGTTGATTGACAAACATTATTTACGTACATTTTTTTATACCACAGAAAATCAATCTATTTGTTTCACTATCCAAAAAAGTGAAGTCGAGGTCCGAAAAATCTGTTGTGAAAAGGTCAAAAAATGTCCATCAAATTTGTTCCTTCGAAAAGTTTGTGAATAAGTGATAAGAAACCTACATCATTCTAGACATATTGTATGAGATATTCTTAACTAGTTTCACTCTTTGTAAGCTTCCCAGACTGACCTCAATCTTGTTTAAAATCGATCCCAAAATTTTCTTACTAATACTTACAAATATTATTAACAAGGAAGTGTGGTTATTTATTTGTTTCTTTGATCTTCCTTCACACCGACCAATCAACACGATTTTTGGCATACACTTCGTTATAAGAAAGGAGAGTAAAATTAAAAACGTTTGGTCTTTTTTTAAAGTTCCAACTCCAGGGGGTTACCCACTTAAACCCAACGGTGCCTCTTTTCCGCGTATCACCGCGACCCAGTAAGCAGCATCTGGTGTATTAGCAGACCATCCGCGCGGCATTAGTCTCTGACAATTAACGCTTGGGAGAGCAATTCTGGGCACTGGACGCTCTTCTACCAAAAAGGATTGTGCAATGGACGGCGCTTTCCCCAATCCGCCGCCGGAGTCTTTTTATGATGGGAGTTGATGCTGTGCACGTCTTCGTCCTCCACGCCTGATCCTTACCGGGTCAGCTACATCAGCTGTACGGATTCTCTCGGTGGTCTCTTTTTCCATCATTACGATTTGCAAAAAGTTGAAACCACCTGCCATGCTTCTTTCGACCGGACCAGTGCCGTTATAACGGCCGGGAGAGTCAGATCTAGACAACTTTTGGTCCTGAAAAAACATGAGGTTCACAAAAAATAATATTTCTTAAGATGTTTGAATCCCACACGAGCGAAGCCGCAGCAAAAGCTAGTAAATAAATAAAAGTTAATTTTCTTTGTTCCAGAGAGTTAGCAGACTGGGCTTTAGCGGTAACGCACATGGGAGCATGTTGCGTGTACGTTGTCGTCATCGCCGAATCCTTTAAACAGGTAATAATTACCAATCATTTTTGATGAAATATACATCCCACCAAAAAATATTTTGATGTAAAAAATCTTGCCAAGATGAGATCATAATATAGTTCGTGGACGGTGGTTTAAAAAAGTGGTGAGATGTCATGTAAAACGAAGTTTCTAGCCTTAGATACTCGGCCGCACGGAAAGAATTTAAAAACTCTACCCCTAAATTAATTAAAAAAAGCTAAGACATGCACAATAGGGAATATGCATGACTTTTTATTCTTTGTTTAAATAAATCTATAGTTATCGAAAAACGTTGTAGTCCAATTAGTTTTTTGATAATATTGAAAATAACAAAGTTATAGGTCTTTAAAGTAGTAAGCTAGAAAGAGAAATCCTATATTGATTGTGACATCAAAGTCCATAAGCTGCATACAAAGTTCATACTAAATAACGTTTTGAGACAAAATTCGCTAACATCTTACTTATTTCTCAAGAGAATTCAGAGATTTTTTGTCATTCTGTATATCTTTTAGCCCACTTTCAGAAACTTCCCTACTACAGTTATCAGTATATACTCAACATATAATTGTTTATTTCAGGTGTCCGACCAATACGGTGGTCCTAGCTGGTCCGTTACGACCTTCTGCGGTCTCACACTGGTGGTGTTAATACCGCTGACTCAGATCACGAAACTGAAGTATCTGGTGCCATTTTCGGCTCTGGCCAACTTTGTCTGGCTGGGGTCTATTTGCATCTGCGTGTACTACTGCTTGAGAGACCCTCCGCCGATCTCAACTCGAAATGCCGCTACGTCTATCACTGGTCTGCCCAATTTCATAAGGTGAGGATCTGGATGATCAGCTTTATTGATAGATTAAGCCAATGCGCCCAAATAGTAGTTGGAGTAGCCAATAAAATGTGTTTCTTTATTGTGTCGTTAATTCAAATTCAAAATTTTTAATGTTTTTGTATTAGTCAATTACAAACGATAAAATGAAATGAAACGTTTGTAACAGGTTCAAATAAAATCTTTTAACTTCGCAAGAGTTTTTGGGTATAAGCGAAACTAAACTTCGACAGCTAATAGTTTGGGATGTTGAATCCAAATGAATAACTATCAAAGAAATTTAAAGAGAGCCAGTCAACTGAACCACGTCATTTGGTCTGGGTTTGACATGGTGCGAACAACTCACTTAGAACCGCAACCTGGCTCTGTTTTAACTTATAAGTTTTTCTGATGCATGTTTAATGGGGGCAATTGAAAGAGTGCCAGTTGACGGATCTACGTTATATGGATGGAATATGTCAGATCCATGTAAGTCGTGATCTGTCGGCTGAGTTTCATAACCCTACCAAATTACTTAGATCTACAATCTGTATCTCTTATAACTTCAAGTAGCTCTGAATCAACCTCCCTGATAGTACGATCAGGGAAGTTACAACAGATAAAGATCGTGGATCATAGAAAATTGGTCAGGTTATGTCAAACTCAGTCGTCAGATCACGACTTACATAGAATTGACATACCGACCCGATGACATAGATTCGTCAAGTTGCTCCCTTTCAATTTCCCCCATCATACATTAAAATAATTCCAATAACATTCCAACTCTCCTTCCAGCACAAGTCTCTTCGCAATGGAAGGCATTGGCGTGGTGATGCCGATAGAGAACGAGATGATCAAACCGAACCACTTCCTTGGCTGCCCTGGGGTGCTGAACATTGCCATGTCGGCTGTCGTATTGATGTACGGGTTCATTGGTTTCGCTGGCTACCTCAACTATGGGGAAGAAGCGAGAGGAAGTCTCACGTTGAACCTGCCTCAGGATGAGATGTAAGTAAAAATTTACGAAACTATTCTCACAATAAAATTAAGTAATTGACCCTAAGGCCCGGTTTACATTAAATTAAGTACAGTAGCGATTTAACAAAACGGTCAGCTAAAAATTAAGTAGTATGTTTTAAGTGAAGTTCAAACGTAGGCGAGTTAAGTAATCATAAGTTGCTGGTTCGATAACAAGGTTCCATAAATTGCTCAATTACTGCCTACAAACATTTAATATTTTACTGAAATGAATACCTATTTCATTAAAATTTTTAATAAATTAAATATTATATTATGAACTGTACTAAACTCAAACGTCTTCACGCTGGTGAGTTAAGTTGGCGGGGTGCGGGACACGCGAGAGGGGTGGCACTTCGCACTTAACTCGCAAAAAAAAAGGATCGCGTTCTTTTTAAGCCAACTTAATTAACAACATACAACTTAACTCGATTTTACCGTTAACACATCAAAAATAACTAAAATCGTCGATGACGCAAGTTATATCATATTACAAACTAAACTTAGCTCACAAACATAATAACTATGAGCCATTTCAAAATTTTTACAAATAGTACAGTTCATATTATAATATTGAATTTATCATAAAATGCAATGCAATAGGTATTTAGCAAAGTAAAATATTAAATTTAATGATTTTGTAAGCAGTAGCTGGGCAATTTATGAAGACTTATCTTGTTATCGAACCAGCAAGTTATGATTACTTAACTCGCCTAGGTTTGAACGTCACTTAATAATTACAACTTAATTTTGAGCTGACCGTTTTGTTAACTCGTTACTGTACTTAATTAAATATAAACCGGCCCTGATGAACTGTTGCGAGTACCGCTAAAAAAGCGCTCCGAACTGCTAGCACCAGCTGGCGACGACTTCTGGCACATTGCGTCAAACATATAAACATTAAACATCTAGATAATAATTGTACATGGAAGTGTGCCAACAATAAGGCGTAAGTCGCGGAAGTATGGGCTGTCAGCCGCAGCTGACGTCAGTCGCGGACGTTTCTGTATGGGCTGTCGGCCGCGTCCGATCAGTTTTTCAGCTTAAGTCGGCGTATTAATTCTGTCTGTTGTGGTATTGTAATCTAAAATATTTATAGTGTGACAGGGGATCGTATTATATATCAGGCTTAAGAAACCAATTTTTTCCAGCCTGGCCCAAATAGCCAAGACGTTGGTAGCGAGCGTGATGCTGTTATCATTCGCGCTAATCTTCTACGTGCCCGTGGACGTGATATGGAGACGAGCACAGGACAAGATACCGGCCAGAGCTCACAGGTGGAGCCTGGCTGGACTGAGGTTCTTCGGGACTTTATTTATAGGTAAGTGCTATTTACTTTAACACGTATTAAGTAGATAAGTAGTTAACTAAGTTTTAACGTAATTTTAAATCATTTAACTTGCAACTTGCTACTAAATTTAATGTTTACATGCAATTACTAACTTAAAATTAATTTTAAATTTAGTTATCTACTTATCTATTTAATGCGTGTAAACCAGACATAACTTAAACTCCTCTACAACGAGCAGCGAATGATCACGTGTTTTTCTGCCCTAAAAAGGTCACTTCGCAATATTGCTAACATCTTTTCATTTTATCATTTTTCTTGTAAATAACTACTAATTTTGCAGTAACTTTTTATCAAAACTAATAGATTTTTTAACAAAATGTCCTTAAACGAATTGAGGAGCAATTCCTTTGCAATATTGCTAGTACGACCATTTTAGGTCCCCTGGGGGGATGATTATTACAAACCTGCATGGTTCCAGGCAATTCAATATACTGCCAACAATTGTCTTGTTGTATACTAGTTTGGTTGTCTATGAATGTATTTTAAACATGTTGGTGACATTAGGGAACGTCAAACTTCACGTATTTAGTGCCACGTGACTGCTGACTGGCTGGAAATTGGCTGGGAATAAGAGGTCATAATAACCCCCCTGACCGCCCTTGGCTAAGCACCAACCAAAGCTTCTTACAATTCAGTAGAATTAACAGTGCATACGAAGCTTACTAATTTCTTGCGCCGGTTTTTCTTGCGATTATATTTCACTGGTTCTTCTCGCCGGTCTAATTCCCACGCCGGTGGTAGGCATCGTAGTTTCGTCCCCATTCTGGTCCACGCGCCTTAGGCTGTGAGTAATTAGCCTATAGGTTAATTAGTCCCTGACCATGAGCTAATCATTCTGCTATATCATGCATATCTTCTGTGTGTGTGTGTGTGTGTGTATAAGTGTGGTGTGTGTGTGTGTATGTGTGTGTGTATGTGTGTGTGTGTGTGTATGTGTGTGTGTGTTTGTCCGTGACATCGTATACGAGTAGATCGATTATGGGCTAATCTGTGCCAATATTATAAAGCTGAAGAATTTGTTTGTTTCTTTAAGCGCACTAATCTCAGGAACTACTGGCCGGAATTCAAAAATTAATCGGCTAGTTCATTTATCGAGGCTATATGCTATACATCACGCTCTGACCAATAGGAGCCGAGTAATCAAAAATGTTTGAAAAAAAAAACGGGATAATTTATAAAGTTCAACGCGGACGTACTTGTTAATGTATTCTACGGGGTTCAAACTTAAATATTTATAAGGACTGTCTATAATAATATCTTTAAAAAAAATACATGTTATTAATTCTATAGTATCGATTTTCTACTAAAATCTCGTAAAGGATTTTAGAGTACTAAATCGTGATTTATTTGACTTCGAATCGACCAAAAAGTTGAAATCTACTAATACACACTGCTGACGGAGCGCAGCGACGCTTGCCGGGCCGTGTCGCATTGACGAAAATCCGCCGTGCAAAAAACCGCACGACACAGATAACGACACGCGTATCCGCTTCCATATACAAGGTTAACAATTAGCATATCTCCTGAGATCTCAGGATTTTTGACCTTTTCTCAGGATTGCGGCCAGATTTGGCAAATCTCCTGATTTTTAAATTGATAACAAAATACAGTTTAACAAAATTGATAACAATATGAATGAAGTTGCATTGTAAAAACAAAAAAAAATGACTTTCAAATGGTTTGATAAAAGTATTTAAAATCTACAAAAAAACCTCAGGATTTTTTCAAAGAGTCAGAAATCAGGCCTATTCTCTGGACTTTTGATTTCTTTCATCTTGCTACCCTACATCCATACAAGTAGTTTGGGTGCGGATTTTTGCGCTCAGCCTCGACACGATGAGACCCGGCATAGTTTGCTCACTCCCGTAGATTCCCATGCGAATCAATCAATTTCATCCTGTCCAACCTTATGACTATAAATTAATAACTAACTAGCACAGAGCCGACCTCGGATTATTCCTGTTATTTTAATTATTCAGATTGGTTTATCCACAGTGATTTGCTAAGGTAATTAATATCACTTTGCTCCTCGAGTGGATTCTAAAGTTTCTTAAAATAATAATAAAATAATATCTATGAACGCTTCACACCACGTCAGTCTGGCCCAGTGCTAAGTACCTTAAGGACTTGTGTTACAAGTACCAGACAACGGAAATATATGTAATACTTTTATACTATACACATATTTAAGATTTTTTTATATAATACACATATTTAATACACATCCAAGACCCAGGAACATTCAAAAACTTTTATGGTGTTAAAATGTAACATACAGACGGACAGAAAAACTTTCCTGCACGATCATGACGATCACGACATCTTAAGAGTAGCAAACGTGTTGCCGGCCTCTATGAGGGAATAGGGAATGGGAATAGGGATAAGGGATTAAGGCAGTTGGGCCACCGGTAAACTCTTGCTGTAAGGCCGTGGTATCACTCCAGTCGAGCCGGCCCATTTGTGCCGAAGCATGGCTCCCCCACGGCAATGAACATCCGTATTATGTACTCAAGATCGGAAAATGTCTCATTGATACACGGCTCCACCGGGTTCGAACCTGCACCCACTCGAGTGCGAACCAAAGGTCTTACCCATTAGGCCACGGATGCTCGAAAAATCGTAGCAAATTAAGTTCTATACAATACCCTAACCGTTAGTAGTCCTAAACTGTTCTCATATATTCTTAAATACTTTCTTCCTACTCAAAAGTAACACTTATTTATTTCAATCTTACGAACACTTCTTTAAAGTACAATTCTGTTTCAGTCGGCCTTGCGTCAGCGGTGCCGCGACTGGAGATGTTTATGGAGCTAGTTGGAGCTGTGTGTCTGTCTGTCATGGGCCTAGCTCTGCCTGCCATAGCCGAAACCGTCTTCCGATGGGGCAAGGACCTGGGCACCTGCCATTGGGTGCTGTGGAAGAACCTTCTCATCGTCCTCTTCTCGCTGGTGGCAATGGTGTCCGGGGTTACCTTCTCTATCAAAACGATGATAGAAAACTTGTGATAAATAAGTGATATTTGTAAATATTTTTATTTAACGACTGAGATTATAATATACTTTATACGTAACTGTTGATTGGTTATTTTATTTTTCGTCTTTAAAGTATTTGTTATAAGGCCCGGTTTACATTTAAGTACAGTACAGTAGCGAGTTAATAAAACGGTCAGCTAAAAAGTTCAGTAGTAAGTATTAAGTGACGTTCAAAAGTAGGCGAGTTAAGTAATCATAAGTTACTTGTTCGATAACAATATCTCTCTCGCCATTAATTACTCAATTACTGCCTAAAAACTGATTATATTTAATATTTTACTCAACTAAATACCTATTTTATTAAAACTTTTCATAAATTAAATATTATAATATGAACTGCACTAAACTCAAACGTCTACACGCTGGTGAGTTAAGTTGGCGGGGTGCGGGAGAC
>JAOTAV010043134.1:0-17583 GCA_026546445.1 Cyclargus thomasi
TGACACATTAGATTTTAATCGAAATTTATAGATTTGGCATTTTTATATAAAGGTTATCCTATAAAATATGGTCTAAACACAACTTAAACATTGCGACGTACTACTTTGCATTTAATGGAATTGATGTTTCATGTCGTGTACCGCCCCTGACGAAAAGGTTGCACTTCTCGGCAGGGGCGAATAATGATCCCTGTGACACTGACAGTTAAAATCACCGTATAACATTGTCGTGACGTCGGCATTAAATTAGGAGCTGATTGGAAGCGTCTAAAAGTTCAATTTTTAAATCTTATGTAGCTTTATGCCATTATAATGGTATTTTAACAAGAATTGTTAAAATTTTTTTCAAGGACATATATCCATCTGAAATTACGTTTACATCCTGCAAAACTTACGTTGTGTGACACTTATCGGCTAGTACGATGAGTAAACAAATGTCTATATTGGATACGAGTCCACAATTTTTTTTCCATACCTGAGTTATAATCTATATAAAATCTTTTGTCCTGCACTATATGCAAATAGTAATCATCGTACAGCCTAAACCACTGATCGTAGAGATTTAATATTTAGTGGGAGTTGCCGTATGACGAATATGACTAATAAGAAGGGGTTTTTCAAAATTTGTTTTCGACTTTTCGACTCTTGAGGGGTTAAATAGTAGGGTTAACTTTAGTATGGAAAAACGCGATTCCCTGGTACGATCTAATTCAAAATTTGCAAAAATATTATTTAATCGAATATCTACCTACGTCATATTTTCTATCCTATCACTATTATTTTTAAGTTTCTGTAGTTAGTTATATATAGTTAGTATAGTTAGTATAACTTTTTCCATTTTGGAAAGTTTTATCGCGCAAACTATATTACAAACCTCAATACTATATTTGAAGATTATCTATACCCCTCACATATGGGTGTGATAAAAAGTTGGGTTAGGTGAAGTAAAAATCGACACGCCACATCACTAGCACAAACTTTCATAGGGATCATCATTTGCCGCGCCGACTATTTGTCATACGATTTCACACTAATAATATTTTGGGCGTGACAAATGTCGCGTCACTCAGCTACACTTTACGCGTAGTGCGGTCCCACAGAACTAAGTAATCTTCAAAGTAAAGAACCGAGATTTGCGTGTGTGCTTCAGTATCTATGCGCCGTCGCACGCACACATAAGCAAGCAGTTTTATCAGTAAGCCAGTCGAAGCTTTCAACGCACAAGCGCACACATGTTAGTCGTGCGCGGTCCGTTTCTAAGAAGATGACCTTGGGGACTTCCACTGCGGATATGTGAGACTCGCTGCGGCCGGGTGGCTGCCCTGCCCTACCCACTAAACATCTGTGGCGTTCCTCTAACCGCCTAACACCAAGCTATTGTCACGATCCACCTTCCATAGCTCCGTCAACGGTTGTCCGACTCTCGCCAGACTATATTCGTTTGTTCTGACTCTCCTTCATTGGTGTTGTGATGCTCGGAACGGACCAAGCATCACGATCCACTCAAGGTCTCGTTATTATTAAGATGACCTTCTTTTTTTACATACTCACTTGCGGAAAAGCGATTAGAGCCTATTTATCTCACCAGTGCCAGCCCTACGGTCTAAGAGTACACTAAATGTCGTTAGTTGCGTATCAGAACCCAACAAAAGAACTAATCAACCGGGAGTTTCTGCGCGTCGAACAATTACTCTGGACAATTGCTGCCTCCCTCTCCCTTCCCCCTCTCTTGGGATAAAGAATTGTCCCTTTTCTATAGCCATATGCCAAGAAATATATTTTTTTAACAAATTATCTATCGACGATAAAAATCTAGCAGCAAAGAAATATTCATGATCACAATAAAAAAATATTCTGATCGAAAAAAATTCATAAGTCTACTAGAATGATGATGAGTGTTTGGCTTATCTTGCCACATCCATCCTTCTTTAATGATACTTTACTTCATAATATTATTAATACTTAATTATGTCAATCTGTCTGTTTGGGATTTTGGTTTTATTTTGTACTACCTTTTTCCCGCGGCTCGCTCGATTTTCCAAGACCAAAAGTAGCCGATGTTACTCTCTATCTTTTGAACTAACTCTATGCCAAAAATCAAAGCCACTGGTTGCTTCGTTTGAGCTTGAAGCAAGGACAAACAAACAAACTAACACACTTTTCTATTTATAATATTAGTAAGGATAATGATGGAGATACTGTAAGACCTGAGACGATATTATTTTCGAAAGTTCAAATTTCGAAATAATTTATGGTCGAACTCTGTTTTTTTTTATATTTAATGGCCTGGTAACGAGACCTGTATATTAAAATTGCCAAATTAAAGTTTGTGATTAAAAATTTATTTTTTTATAACTCTGCACGATAGATTTAAATATCTATGGTCGAATTTTGACCACAGGGCGACCACTAGTTCCAGTGAAATGAAATCCTACTCATTTCATTCCACGAGGGCAAAGTCACACAATTTATATAACAGCCATCGAACATTTGAAGTTACATTATAAATGTTGTACACCAAGCGAGCGGCCATCAAACATAATAAAGTATTCACGTTTAATATGAAATCGATGGCTGGCGGACGAGTGAATATTTTAGTTGTGCCAGTGAGAATTATGCTTGGGGTTAACGAGGCTAGTTTGTCAAAGAATAGCAAGCTAGTGTCAGTAAGCTAGCACGCTAGAACATAACTAATTTCTAAACTAATAATCTGAAGCTAGAAGCTAGCTAGCTCCGGGCACTAGCCTGATATATATAGCTTCTTTGTTTAAACGTGCTAGTCTCAGGAAGTATAGGGGAGCCAAAAAGCTCGTAATAGCAATATTGCTCTACAATTCGTTTTAGTACATTTTGTTCAAAATCAAATTATTTTGATAAAATACTTACTTTAAAACCAATTTAAATTTATTATAAAATTACTGTTTTACAAAATTAGTAGTTATTTACAAGTTTTACAACAATTTACAAAAATTGCAAACTGAATTGCTGTTAGCCATATTGAAAAGTGACCTTTTTACTGGTCTGGCTGGTTGGAATTAAAAAATTATTTTTGTGTTGGTTGGTCCATTTATCGAGGAAAAGGATATATCCCATCACGCTACGGCTTATAAGAGTCGAGCAGTAATCGAAAAATGTTCTAAAAACGGGATGACTTATAAAGTTTCACAAGGACGTAGTCGCGGCCAACAATTTTTTTTATTTAAAACTAGGAGGCAAACGACAAAACGGTTTGCCAAAGCAACATTTATCAAAGCAACCACCGCCCATCGATACTCGCAATATTAGAATGTTTATAAGGTAATATTCTCTCTTCTTTAATGCCGTATTAATCCAGGTCATATCGAATTGCACGTCATTATTGTTATATCCTTAAGGGGGCAATAATGCAAAAAAAAACATCGTCTTCCCCTCTTCACACTTAGGACCGTCATTCATATGCCAGGTGAAACAGAACGACGCTGAATCGCCGTGAAAACAGTTTCTTAATAACTCGATAAATTACAATATACAACATTAAAAAAAACCGCTTCTATAAGAACTCGGTAACAGAATTTTGTATCGTGTGTTTAAATACTGAGTCCGTCGAATGCGGCGTTTTGCGAAACGAAAAAAATATGCGTGAAAATCAGAGACATCTTTATGAGTTTCTTTTATCGAGAAAATTTTAAGCTATCGTGTTTTTGCTACTACAGGAACTCACAAATATAATGTAGTATCTTTTTTCTAGTTTAAAAACTGAAACGATTCGTAGCTTATTATCAAGTATAAAACGGAATTATGCAATTGTCAATTTTGTTTTTATCGCCCTCTTAACTCATGGGCTAATTAGGCTGCAGCCTAGGGCCCAAGGATTGATGATAAGCCCAGGGCGGTCACTCTTGATCAGTCGCTGACACTTCCCGTGGATCTGCCAGTAGCGACTGATTTTAGTGAGTTGAGCTGTGGGTACTAAACATACAGGCCAGAGGACTTACCTAAGTAGGTAGGGTAGTACGGATGCTCATTGCCGTGAGAGAGCCATGCCTCGGCACGAGTGGACCGGCTTGACCGATACCACGGCCTCATATATAACTGGTGTGAAACAGCGTTGTGCTGTGTTTCGTTTAGTGAGTGAGTTTACCGGTGGCCCAACTTCCCTAATCCCCCTATTCCCATTCCCTATTCCCTCATAAAGGGCTGACAACGCACTTGCGACTCTTCGGATGGCACGAGTGTCCATGGACGACGGCAGTTGCTTTCCATCAACCCGTCTGCTCGCTTGCCTTCTAAATGTCATAAAAAGGGGTCCTCTAAAAGACAGCTAATTTTATCGAAACTGCACCTTCGTCAGCTTTAAAACAAAAAGGTGTGATTAAAATTGGTACACGCGTTTGTATTCTCCGTTCTATCAAGTATCGACAGACATGGCTAGATCAGTCCTTAAAGAGTTCCCTCTATTGTGTGTTTTTCCATAACTTTCTGCCATACACAGTGAAACTCTGGAAAGGACTGTACAGACAGTCCAACCTTTGATTTCGCTAACTGGCTTCTTGACTTCTTAAGATTAAGATTTAAGACTTAAGATCTTCCCAAGATTAGCACGTTTAACAAAGGAACGTAACAGATAACGGTTGAGAATCTATCAAGTTGTAGTTAGCCCATCCGACACATATCAGGAAGTGGTGCAACAGCCTGATATTGTTGTGACTAATTGTATATTAATTAGGTTTTAAGAATCGTAATGTTTTGACATTGGCTGGCTTATGTATCGTCTGTCGCCACTCAATGGAACGAGAGGCTTCGGGTTTCGTTCGCAGAACTAGTGTTCTCAGTAAACTGGGCTCCGACTTCTGAGTGTCAGCGAAATTGTTTATAAGATGACATAGCTCGCTTAGATAAGCCCAAGATCTTAAACAAGTATAGGTATGTTTTGTCACCGCCCAACGCACACAGAACGTAATTATTAGCTCTCTCACGGATAAACTGCCGACCTCAAGCTTGAATGCCGTTAACCAACATCTGGTCGTTTTTGACATTTTGATGCCATCATAATCAGAAGAAAAAGCTCTATCGATGTGTATTAACAAAATTTTTGTAGCTTTTATAGTCATCGAGCTATCAAAATTAATATTGCCGTTATGAAGTACCAAGCTCATAGAAAAACTGCGGCGTTTTTTGGCCCATAACTCAAAAAGTACTTTTTGTACATAGCGGCATTTTAGCTCAAGGACGGCAGTAAAAGTGTCGCATAAACCACTGAGTATGTACTATAGTATGAGTCCTCGTGAAATCTCTTTTTAACCGACGTTCAGAAAGTGTACTTAAAGTGTATTACACAATTTTACAAAGTAAGGGTAAAAATACGACAAAGTAAATAGGTTCCTATTGCGAATTCTAAGCGGCAAAGAGGCCCGTGTTATCTTCGACCGCCGTTAAATACCCCCAGCTGCTGTCACTTGTAATCCGTCACGATGACAGCTACGTCAGCTGTCTGCTGTCAACCTGAGGGTTGCCAACAATCGATTGATGCAGATGTAAATGCGGGTGCAGATGTCTGAATTAACGCGAACAAGCCGCATTTATGGATGCGAATATTCGTAACTGGTTTAAATTGCAATGGTTCCTGCAGTCGGGTTTTCGGTTTTTGGACATTTAGCTTTTTATTGGTTATAGTTCATGTTAACTTCAAACTGGGACAACTCGTAAGGCAGTATTCTCTATAGTAACGGTTGTGATACACGTGATGGCGCTCCCGACATTATCAGATGGTACAGGTAGCTGCGCAATGCGCCCGCGCCGGTGTGGGCGGCATTGTGTGGGGAACAAGTTAAGAGAATTTGGCTCGCTGGTTTTGCCATTTAATACGTCTCAAGCCCTTCTTTGGTCGTTTAACTCATCTATAGTATAACTCATATATCGTCCATAGACACTTTTTTATGATACTTAGGGGGCAAGTGAGCAGACGGATTACCCGATGGAAAGCAACTGCCGTCGCACATGGACACTCGTGACATCCGAAGTGCATTGCCGACCTTTTATGAGGGAATAAGAAATGGGAATAGGGATAGATGGATTCGGGAAGTTGGGCCACCGGTAAACTCATTCACTGAACAAAATTCATACCAGTTTTCTGTGAGGCCGTAGTATTTAGAGCCAGCCCATTCGTGCCGAAGCATAGCTCTCCCAAGGCAAAAACTTGTCACGGCACTTGCCAACCGTCTTGAATTTTCCGAGACTATCCCGCTTCTGGTTCAATTTTGGACCGACCTTGCGGGACGCCTATCGTCCCGGAAATCAATGGCCAGGATACTTTATTCTTTATAGTTATGTATTTTTTACAAAGTATGAGAATCTCTATGTATTAACTTATTATATCTGTGGTTATATTCAAGCCTTTTGAAGTTTGCAAGCCCACCCATCACTTGCGCTATCAAGACGAATCTAACGATACCTCACGTTAAAATCCATCAAGCAGTTTAGGCTACAGCTCAAAAAACATAACCCTCCTTTTGGCGCTGTCGGGTAAAAAAGTAATATTTGGACCGATTCTATTTTATTTAAACTGACCACCTTTTTATTCAATTTTAAATAATTTGTTAATTTGTTAAAAATCGCTATCTCTCGTGTCTTGTTACCAAACAGGTATGTTGATCGCATTAAGCTAAGGACACCCGGCGAATTGTCGACGAAATTCAAGAATTTCTCACCTCGGGGAGGTGGGGATGGGAGAGGAAACTGGATTAGCATAATTATCAATCATTGTCTGTAATTGGTATAATAATTGCTCGTGTTTCTTTAAAGTAGAATGGACTCCAATAAATTTTCACGTAAATAATTTTAGGATATTTCCCCAGATCTTTAGTCTTTTCAATATTACTTGGTTTGGCATTTTACACAAATTTCGACATTTTCTATGAAGTTTTGTGCCAACTTACGACAAATGAAGTATAGAGATGTCGCATTGCTAACCGCCATGAGTGCCGGCTTTTTTTAAATATTAAATTCTGCTGCTATTAAACTGCGGCAGCTTTTTGAGTTTTTTTTTTAACTTCATCTTTTAATGAATGGACCCTTGGAAATTGGAATACACGAATTTATCTGCATATGCTAGAGTTTTGTAAGAATTCCCACATTGTTTTGCTCGTCGTGATGCTGCTAACTGCTCCTCATATTCCAGGCGATGGAGAGCCGAGTGGGCCTGGACTATATCGTGGAGCACGCGGAGTACGCCGGCAAGCTCGCTGCTGCTCTCACGTCTCCCACACCAGCTGTTAAGAAACAGGTAATGTTCACAGGGAAAAATAATAATATAATAATAATATCTATGGACGCTTTACACCACGTCAGTCTGGCCCCGTGCTAAGTACCCGAGGGACTTGTGTTACAGGTACCAGACAACGGAAATATATACAATACTTTTATACTATACACATATATAAGATTTCTATTATATGATACACATATTAATTACACATCCAAGACCCAGGAACATTAAAAAACTTTTTGCTTAGGCTTAAGCTACCAACGAGCTGACCAACTGAGCCACAGAGGTCGTCAAATGGGGCACCTAACCGATGTATATATAATTATTGGGCACGGTCTGCAGCCTGAAGGGCTTGATGGACTTTAACCTATCAGGTATCGTTAGATTCGTCTCGATGGCGCAAGTGAAACTGGGTACATTAAAAATTAAAAAAAAACCCAAATGGTTGATTTTAAAGTAAACATTGTAAAGTTCCAAAAAGTGGGTTTTCCACCCATTTAGATCGAGTATGGCATTAAAAATGAAGATCATTAAATAGCGATTCTAGAAATATACAAAACTTGCTGTTTAAATTGCAATGGTACATGTTTTGGACATTTGACTTGTTTCATATGTGGTTTTGGAATTGACAAAAGGTTTACCCACTTAAATCGTGTTTAGCAACCGGTTTCTTATCCTGTAATAACCACAACTACGTTTTTCCTAAGGACTTAGATGATTAGTGACTTAAAAACTTCGGTAAAATCTTGAATTATGAAATATCTGCCCTAATGATCGCTAGGAGACGTTCAAATTTAGAAGGTGGTTGGTAAAACAGTAATAAGTTCAGTTCCTGAAGGATCTACAAATGCGTCCTTTAGACCATTGGCACTTTAGTTACTAATAAGATGTAAGGCTGAGATTATTTTCGAACCATTATCTGATTTTTAAAATTTGCGATTAAAATTTAACGTTCTTATATAGCTATTCGCTTGGATGTTGAATACGTAAAAAATTTTAGAATTTATTTGTAGTGTTTTGGAGCCTGTAAAACACGAATTGTTTAAATACTGCGAATATCGTGGATTAATCGAACACAATTTTTATCCATGAGTTTATTTAGGAGTCCTGAGACTTATTACAGTAGTTTCAGAAATTCTAATTTTTAGACAGCGTTTTAAAAACTGGCAATATGTCAGATTCCAATGGGTTAAATCTGAATCCATTTTTAGATATGATGCCATTCTTATTTTAAAGTTAAATTTTTGGTTACTTACAAGTTTTATAACAACTTAAAAAAATCGGCAACTAAATTTTCTAAACTACTAACTAAACTCTGATCAGAAGTGACACAAAATTTGAAAATTTGCTAATTAAGCATCACACTATCCCGTTTAAAAACTTTAGAATTTTGAAACTTAACATAACGCAGACAGAGACAAAACGTAGTGATCCGAGATGTCATATGGTCGCCGGTACGCCGTCGTCCGCGTAATCTTTGTTTTTTATCATCGTGCGCGCCGTGTGCACCTACCTTACCCCCGCGAACCGAAGATAATGTTCAATTTGTTTCACAGAAGCAAAGTTGTGGTATGTCGTCTCGACGTGACGTAACCAAGCCAATAGGCTATGTAGGTGAAGATCGTACAAATATAATACTCGGTCATTCCGTTAATTCCTACAACCAAGACATTTTCACGTTTCGGCTTATAGGTCAGATCGTAGAAAATAAAAGCGATCAAAGAACTGCATAATCCTTATAATTTTACTTATGTCTATGTAGCGGACCGCTACTAATCCGTCCGCTATAATAAAACCTAATTCCTTACCACCATAGAATAGGCCACGCAAAAGCTACTCGTAGTAAGTGGGTGAATCCACTTTTTTTTTGTACCGCAATTTCTTCTTTTCAAAATTTAAATCTAAACATATACATATTATCTTAATACATATACCAATATTATGACTGAGAATTTCATATAAAAATACAGTTCTTATATGTTTACAAGCAGTTGCCCGGGGATAAAAAATGTCCCAGAATTTGTATGAAAATATGGTTTTGTCCCCTGGACCATCGACTTTATACATAGAAATATTTTGATTTAGTATTTATTTAGTAAATAATACGTTAAGATATTTCATTAGTTATCGAATAAACTTACTTTATCGATGAAAAATACGCTGATTGACTTTTTATTCAAAGATTTGTCTAGGGCAAGAAATATTGATTCGCCTAAGTATTAAATCACACTTTCAAGTTTCAATAATATTTGACAGAACTGAAATGATTTCGTTTGGGATCAAATGATATGATTTTCTTTAATACGACGAATGAGAAAAGTCTAAGGTCGACATTTAGCCATTATTACAGTTAAAGCCAGATCATCTAATTTTATTAAAGGTATGAAAATCTAGGTGTCTAATACTTTAACGTGATATTCCCAGGTGTTCGAGCTGCTGTCTGCGTTGTGTGTGTACAATGCTGATGGGTACGCGCGAGCAGTCGACACACTTGACAGATATAAGGTAAGAAACTGAACGAATTCGTTTTAATTTAAGGAAGATTCTGGTAGAAAATATTGTACATAGTTTACATTTAATTCTTTAATGTCTGTGAGTTCTGCCTGTGTGACTCAAAGTGTACATAAACAGTAATACGAGAGACAATTATAAATACGGAAACTCATTTATCTTCATAATATATTTTAAGCTCGGTCAGATCATGCGCTGGGTCAATCATACCTCTGCAGACTCTTGTCAGTTTATTAAATGATCACTCGCATTGAAAACCGTCTCCACGAAATCCTTATGTTATACCATCACACTTGTTATTACTCTAGGCTCTTAAAGGTGACCGCTACCGTCTCAAAGTGGTGGTAGAGGAACTGGCCAATGCCACCACCATCGACTATAAGACAGCACTGCTGGCGTTTGTCAACTGTCTCATCATCTCCGCCCCAAGACTGCCCGATAGGATCCGCGTGAGGAACGAGTTTATTGGTAAGTTAGGAGCTGTCACCGTTAACAAGTTTATTAATAACGCTCATGTTGTCACCGCTAACAAAAAAACTATAACAAAACCTATAGTCGGAAAAATGAAACCTATAGTCTATGTCATATAATGGAATTTTATCGGGCCAAAATAATTTCGTCCTCGGTTGACGGCGGTGGTGGACAAACAGCGTAAGAGAGAATACAAAAGAACTATTGTAATACTGTTTCATTTATAAACCACCACACCGCTCTATCAATGCGCCGAAGATTTGAAACATATTAGAAAAATCTTACTTTTAACGTGAAGGTTCGTTATACTTAATGGTGCAAGCGAGGGCGGTAAAAAAATCTTTTTTATTCCTAGGGTGCAAGTATCAGAAAATGACGCTTATGCTTGGATGGCATTTAACTTTTTCATTACTTGAAAAGAAAGTGTCTATAAAAAAATTACTCTGGTCCATTGCCACTCCCAGCATGTCAAGACGATCAAACCTGTCCCATCAGATGAATCACGTCAAACTTAGTAACATCCACCTCTTCATTTGTGATGTATCTGCTCTTAGAAATCTTTACTCATCACACATTTTGCTTACGCGGAATTCTGTTGTTAATCAGATTATTATTTTTTCAGGTCTCGGTTTACTGCCAACGCTGAGCAATTTGAGGTAGGCATAAAAGATTTTTTTTATGTTTATTCAGAATTATACTCATACTTCACAAATCACAATTACACTTATACGACATAGCGGTTATTGGCGCTTTTAAAAGCGCAAACTTTTAAGTTTTCACCAACAACTGTTTCACATAAACTGGGGACCATTATGACCATTATGACCATTACAAACCTGCATGGTTCCAGGCAATTCAATATACGGCCAACAAATGCCTTGTTCTTTTTTAGTATTACATTGTTTTATTATAATAATAACTGAATCAATACTAGTTTGGTTATCTGCGAATCGATTTTAAACATGTTAGTGACGTTGGGGAACGTCAATTCAAAGATTTAAATCAAAAATACTTTTAAAACACATGAAGAATATATAATTTAATCGTGATCAAATCCAATAAACTGAATCTTGCAAATTAATACCACCTCATAAGCATTAAATGAGCGAGGGATTAATATGTATCAAACATCATTTTGAGCTTAGTAATACGTGGTGGGCGGCGCCGCGTGCCTTTGACCATGTATGGGCCGTGATCGTGATTAGCATCTGGTTTATATATACGACGGTTATTATTAGAAATATTATGTGTTATAATGCTGATTCTTTATGCAAAATGGTTAACACGATTCAATCTTTTACATGTGCGAACATGAGGCGTTAAGGTCTTTTATGGTATGCAATGAATGCACTGTAAAGCGTATTTTACAAAAATGTTCTTTTAACTTTAGGAAAAGGCAGATCGCCTGATTGACAAGAAAGATTATCTTTAGCTAGGGTTGCCATCTCTGAAATTTGGAAAACAGGACAAGACGCGTGAAAACCCCGGATTTTAGAGTCCGAAAGACGGACATATCAACAAGATCTTTTATACATAATATTCAATGTAATAAAAAAACAGTTGAAAATGTCATAAATCACCTTTTTATTTGTTTATGTAAATCAACTTTTATATTTTTGAAATAAGCTAACAAAACAAAATTTATTAAAATATTAAATTTGTTTAATATTTTAATAAGGTTTTGTTATCTTATACGTATACATATATTAAATGAATTAAAATCTTAAATTTACCTACATAGACCATTGTAGTTTTTTAAAACTCGGTATACAAATGAAACCTTCCCCGGACGCTCCCCGGATGCCCTCTAAACTAGGACAAATCCGGGGAAACCCGGACGGATGGCAGCCCTATCTTTAGCCAGACAAGTTTTGCACCAAAATTCGTGTATGGCACGGGAAAAATTATCCAACAAACATTATCCAGGACAAAAGTATGCTCTGTCTTTTCCTCGGACACAAAGTATCCGTGTAACCAGCAAAATTGGTTCAGACAAACATACTTTAGCATTTATTGTATTGAGTATAAATGTAAAAATTCTGATTGGATTTTTGATTTTGCTCTAAAATTACAAGGAATGGTAGAGAAAGGAAGCACAGTTGTATACTGCAAAGCGCGCACTGTACATCAGGACTCTATCAAATAATTTCCTTCACCGAAACCCTACCAAGTAATTTCGATGTGCTTTCCAGACACGAGGCAGTCAGTCACCCGGACCTGGGCGTGCAGCTGGATGTGTTCGAGGAGCAACGCGAGAGTGACGAGGCCCAGGGCCCTGGGGGTATCAACCTTAATTCCCACCTGGATGTCTTCTACGCCATCTTAAAGCAGGTGAGCCTAACGAGGTTAGTCATCTGAAATTGGGGAGGACCAAGAAAAACCAAGTACAGATAACTTCGTGCCAAGAACTTGATATGCTTAACACATTACATTAAGTTATTGGCTATGTTCTAATAGAAAAAGGTACACCTTTTTCCTACCGTACCGTACCTACAGGTACACTCAACATAAGAAATGGAATTAAGTTATATTATATATTATTATGTTAAATAGGAACATGTCCGATGTAAGAACTTTAGTTATCAACTTTTTAACGCAGTATCAGTGGCATAACCTATAACTTATTCTCAAAACATGACTGTAATAGTCTTAAAAATCTTCAGGTTTCGGATACACCTCAAGAGATACCATTCCTAAGCATCCTCCAGCATCTGTTACGAATAGACCCGAAAGAGGCTGTCAGTGACATCGTCTGGGACACGGCGGAGACGCTGGTTCATCGTGCCACGCTGCTGGAGACGAGAGAAGATGCTGCGAAACTGCTGCGAGCTCCCAGCGTTCAGGTATCCAGGATATGAACGTGACAGCCCCAAAGGAAGATCTCTTGACCAAGCGAAGTGTTATGCCCGGCCAGGTCAAAGCTCACGTGATACATATCAGCTGTCGTATATACAGTGCTGGACTTAAAAATCATTGACTTAGAAATTTTTGCGCTTATTGTGGGTACCGCCACAAGATGATCTTAGAGGATTTTAGAGAGAAACCATTGACTCAAAAAGTACAGCAAATCTGATAATAAATTATGATAGGTCTGGTTTGTACTATCATTAGAGATATTAGAGAGCCAGATATCGTTATTTGTTCAGGTTATGCGAAACCTAGGTGACCAAATATCATGCCTTGTCGGCTCAAAAAATTATTGTCCGTATTATGTTTGGTTAGTGTACTTCGGCACTGAAGTACCTAAAGTTTTAGTCTTGGATTTACATTGGGTTCATAAAGAGTAAAAAGTAGTAGACAATGGCTTTTTACTACTCAAGCACTCGGTTTTCAGGCTAAAATGGGCTGCACCTGTCAATACCGCGACAGTGGCGCTGCCCGGAAACAGAGTCTACAGAGGGCGCTATCCCCTCCACCCCCGCCACCGGCGCCCCCGCCCGCGCCCGCTCCACCTGGTGAGTTCTATGGTATATTCAATTAAACTTTCAGTGTAATACAATTACAACTTTAGGAACGTCAAATAGAGATTTAAGATAAGGAGTCCGGTTTGATTTGAGGTAGGTAGGGTGTTCGAACTCAACCCTGTTGGACGTGGCTAATCGGCAAGACTAACCTGTATTCTTTGTCTGCATTACCTAAAGCGGTTTAAAAAGCCTTTTGCCAGGTTGCCACCGCTAAAAATGGCGGCAAAAATTGAGACAAAAAATGTCAAATTGTAGATACCGATACTCGTTCTGGGGTGAGTTGTCCTGATCATATGGATGAACTATAAGAACTGTCTTGTTTCAAGTTAGCCTGAACCCAGGGACTGTTCAACGCATCAAAAGATAACATATGCTATAGAGAAATCATTTTGCTAAAGACCTAAAACTCTTTTTGTTCCATTCCAGCGTGTCCCCCATCAGTTCCCCCCCTTCCCCCGGCTCCGCCCCCACCAGCACCCCCTGCGCCACCCCGTGCTGGTCCGCCGCCGCCCCCTAGCCCGGCGCCCCCGCCCCCGCCGGTCAACATCAAGCTGCCCCAACAGGAGACCCCCATACCGAAGACCAAGATGAAGACGATTAATTGGAATAAGATACCCAGCAATAAAGTAAGTGGGAATATGTGAAGTAAACAATATACATGCCTCCATACTATCCATTTTCGAAAGTATGTCTATTTGTCTATTACCACATAACGCCCAAACCGCTGACCGCTAAAGGGAAATACTTTGTATTCCGGGAAAGGGTAAATGGAATACTTTTTATCCAAAAAAAAATGTATGGTTCCAATTCGATGTTTATCGCAGTTTTGGCGTAACGTAACCTGAGCTTGTTAAGAAGAATGATTTTTTTTGTATCTTTGTAATTTGATGTAATTTCACCATGTTTTTTTCAGGTGGTCGGCCAGAATAACATTTGGTCCATAGTGGCATCCAGTCATCAGAGCTCACCCAAAGCCGAACTGGACTGGAGCGAGATTGAAAACTTATTCTGTCAACAGGTACGTTCTCCTATTCCTTTGCCACTGTATGTTTTTCAGCGTTTCCCAATTGCAGAATTAGACCGCGTTATGCGACATAATGCCCAATGTTAAATGTTTCAAATATAGAACTGCCTTAAACAACCGACGACTCTGAAATTAATTCATGTTCCAGTTATGCATTAGCACACTTCGGCAATGTGCACTACTGAGTATTATTATGCTCTGCGATTGCATATCAGTACATGTCTACTGCTTTGTTCAACGTGTGTACGGTTTCCACGGTATTTTGACTACTGTCAAAAGAAGAGGCCGCTAATGCTGAACTGATTACAGTTCAGCATTCGCGGCTTCGTTAAACATATGAACAAGCAATATATTCATTAGATTATAAATAAGTAATCATAGTTCTTTGCACCCGTGGTCTTTAATTAACGAATCCCTATGGTTTATCATACTATCAGGTGCAGCCAACCGGCTCAGCAGGGTCTTCGCCCCGCCTGGGCCGAAGTCCAATCTGCGACAGTTCCGGGGATCGCAAACCGAGGAAGGAACCTTCGGAGATCACCCTCTTAGACGGCAAGAGGAGCCTGAACGTCAACATATTCTTGAAGCAGTTTAGAAGGTAATAGCTGTTATAGACAACTGATAGGCCTATCAGGATGAAAAGTAAGAGAGAGTGCTTATATTCGAAATGTGTTTGATAGTCTCGGTAGCGAACCCAGTTTAAATCAAAAACTGAGATGACAAAATCTGACATAACGCATCGCAAGCGCCATATTTTTTCACATAGTGATACGAGTCCTACAAAGACCTACTAAATTATTATCGACAGGACGATTACGTATCTTAGTAGCCCCCCTGGACAAGTGGCAAGCTATTATCGGTAACAAAAATAGCTTGGCGTGTTTACGTATGGGATTGACATTGTCGAACGAAAAGTCACTTGATCTAGTCGTCGTTCGAAAATGTTAATCCCATACAAAACAAGCCAAGCGATTTTCGTAAACGATAATCGCTTGCCACTTGTCTAGGAAGGCTGGTATTTTTCAGGCAACGATAATCGTCATGCAATCAGTTGCTAATGACCTAAAAACTCGCATTGTATATGAGAAGAAGTTAGCAACAGTCGTTTGACAGCATAAGATAATAATATGCCATCCGTCCGTAGTTTGTTCACAACATTTCTACGAGATAGTATCTTGCCTAGCATGTGTTGCAAAACACCGGGTTACCTGTCGCAGGATCTCATCTAGTCAACATGCTAATATTTATCCAAATCCACCCATACCATTCTAGTTCCAACGAGGATATAATCCAGTTGATCCGCGAGGGTTCCCACGACGACATCGGCACCGAGAAGCTGCGGGGGCTCCTCAAGATTCTGCCGGAGATAGATGAGTGCGAGATGCTGAAAGCCTTCACCGGTGATGTTACCAAGTTAGGCAACGCCGAGAAGTTCTTATTGCAGCTGATACATCTGCCCAAGTGAGTATCGTCTGTATAATGATAACTCCCACACCGGTTTCGGTGACGGTAGCCGATTTAATACAAACGAGAAAAGTTACGCATTTTTTTATAGTGCCCAAATGTGGGTACACTACAAGCGTAATATCTCCTTTTTGCCTCCTCCACGAACTAAGGCTGACGGGAAGAAAGAAAGCCTCAAGGCTACGAAGAATCAAAAGGCTGTCGAGTCTTCTCGACATACAAATTGCGAAAGCAGGAGGTGCAAAAGAAGGCTTCGTTCTGGCGGAAAGAAAAAAAAACGACCTCCGAGTCGAGAACCGAACTCTGGGCCACCAGACCATATAATATTGTCATCTGTATGCTTGTATGCCAAGGGTACCTTAGGGGACGTTTTTTGGCTGTTTTTATTTATAATAGCAAAAACGTGGTCAAAGCCAGAACAAGCAATTCGTAAAGCTTATTATCTCTTAATTACATGATTATTATTATTATAACTATTACCCCTTTCAAAGGATTTGGCAGACCATGACATAGACATTATAAGCATACCTATATTTTTTGGCATTTCAGCTACAAGCTCCGCATAGAGTGCATGCTGCTGAAGGAGGAGTGGCCATCGACGGCAGGTTACCTGGAGAGCGCCATTAACGCCATACTTGTTGCCGGGGATGATCTCATGTCATCGAGGGCTATACAGGTGTTGTAATAGGAACAATTATTAAATACCTTAAGCTTCACATACAGTTAAAACTATCGCAGTAGATTTCTTTGTCTTTTTTGCGGGAGGCAAACGAGCAGACTCATGATGGTAAGCAACGTCGCATCAGAGAAACATTTGAAAGTGCTTTGCCGACATTTGTGACGGGATAGACTAAATTGTGGATAAATTGAATTTGGAAAGGAAATAGGGGCCATTTGGGTCTTCGGTAATCTTTATTACTTAATGAAACATACATTGGAAGCCGCCGGCCTATCTCGCAAAATTTAAATGTTGCCGACAAAATGTCAGGTTTTTATAATTATTGATCTGCAGGAGGTGCTGTACATAGCCCTAATAGCTGGTAACTTCCTCAACGCGGGGGGCTACGCGGGCGGAGCTGCAGGCGTCAAGCTGTCTTCGCTACAGAAACTATCAGACATACGAGCTAACAAACCCGGGATGAATCTGATGCATTATGTCGCTATGGTTAGTTTTTTTTTTTGTAAATTTAGGAAGAAAACCGGTAAAGGGTGGCCAGATAGAAAGCAACTATGCTTATGTTGAAAAGCTAGTGGGCTATATTCCAGGATTTAGGAACTCAACCAACACCTTTTTGTGTCTACTTTAGAATCGCTAATAAAACTGAATAGAATAGGGAATATGCGTGTAAAACAAAATTTATCGAATGCAAATTATTATGATAGTGGGCCTAAAGATATACAGAATC
>JAOTAV010043145.1:0-17580 GCA_026546445.1 Cyclargus thomasi
AAAAACTTGCTCCGTCGGCGGGATTTGAACCCGCGACCCCCGGCGTAAGATACCAACGCGCTTACCAACTGAGCCACAGAGGTCGTCGAAATTCAGATTTTGGATTGACATCCAGTCCACTTGCATAGAGTTTTTTTTTATTATATTTAGGAATCAAGCGAGCAGACGGGTTACCTGATGGAAAACAACTGCCGTCGCCCATGGACACTCATAACATACGATGAGTCGCATGTGCGTTTAACAATGCGCATGTGCAACCCTTACGAGGGAATAGGGAATGGGATTAGGGGGATTAGGAAAGTTGGGCTACAGGGAAACTCACTCACTCACTGAACGAAACACAGCACAACGCCGTTTCACGCCTGTTTTCTGTGAGGCTGTTATATCACTCCGGTCGAGCCGACCCATTCGTGCCGAAGCATGGCTCTCCCACGGCGAATCTATGCAGGCTTCTACACCAGCGGCCCTAGCATAGCGACCGAGAAAGTGTCTATTTCCACAGCAAGATAGACAAATGCACAGGGGAAACCTATCAGATTATCCCAGCTATGTCATTTTGTCTATATTTGGTCACCGTACTAAACACTCTGTTGTAGTCTTAAAGAACACAAATTCATTGTAGCCTTTAAGGCTAAGAAAACTTGTACGTCTGTCTATCTTTAATAAAAACGAAAAGCAGAGCTTTTTGAGGGTTCGCGAGGTTTTCCAAAGGTGAAGTTGAGTTTTTAAAAGTATTCTATATATGGACTGTGACATAAAAAAATTACGGTTCTAGATATCTACTCAGTTCGTTTAGTTTATCTTTACAGTAACACATCTCAGTTCATAGATGGCGTTAGTAGTACAATGTTATTTTCTATTATTATCGATAATATTTTTATTATTATTTTTAAACATATCTAGACACTCACACATAAAAACTATGCTAGAGACTAAACTTAAAGCTCTTACAGTGTTTCCGTAAAGTGTACCACAACCATGTACGGGGAGTGGGATATATAGATAGTGGAATATACAAAATTAATTTGTATAATCGTTTTACTCATTCGTGACCTATGATGCCTAAGGACAACTGTTACAAGTTGGAACATAAATCAACTTTTTTTATTACTATGGATGCTTCACATCACGTCAGTTCGGCCCCGTGGTAATTATGTAACACAAGTCCTTCAGGACTTGTGTTACGGGTATACTATACAAACATTAAGATTTTTATTATATAATACACATTTTAATACACATCCACGACCCAGGAACTTTGAAAAACTTTCGTTCCGTCGGCGGGATTCGAACCCGTGACCCCCGGCGTGAGCTACCAAGGTGCTCAACCACTGTGCCACAGAGGTCGACTATTTTTAGCGGTTGTTTAGAGTTTATACACAAATTTTACTGTTCAGTGGAAACTCGATTTTACTGCGACAAAAGCTATTTTATTATGTAAATGCGTGGTTTGTTTCGTTTTCTAGTATAAGCACTACTGATTAAACAATCATTACGATTTTACGTGCTCGTATTTAGATAGGAGTTTGAAGCAATAGTATTTTTCGATACTCGATAGCGACTACGTCAATTTTTAGAATGGCATAATTTTACAGCGCCCCTCGCGGCCACATAACGAACTAAAATTGCCACACTAAAAACTCTGCAGCTCGCTATTGAGTATTGACAAAAACAATTGCTTTAAACTCATAGCAAATCTACAAAAGTCTATTAACTTTCTAAATACTAACACGTAAAATTATATTACTACGCATGATAAAGACACTGAAAAACTTTTGCGTTATCACAACTAATTGTACTTGTCTCCCTGTACCTTTTTCCCTGTCCCTATTCTTTTCTCATATTGCCGCATAAAAAGCAAGGCACTTGCGACTCTTCTGATGTTACAAGTGCCTATGGGCGACGGCATTTGCTTTCCATCGTTCGCACCCTAATTTCATAAAGCCAAGTTTCACCCTGGTTTTCTCTAAAACTATTGTATATCTCCAGTCGAGCCATTTCCAAAGTAGAAAAGGGTTTAATTCAAAATAAGATTATCAAGGTACACTTTTTGAACGTCGAAACTACTGCGGTGCCTACCACCGGTTCGGGAACTAGCCGTGTGAGAAGAACCGGCGTCAGAAACTCGCACGGCGCCATCTTTTACAAAAAAAGATTGAAAAATATTTCTTTTAAAATAAAATAATATTACAATGATATATGGCTTGCAAACTATGTAACAATAATAATAATTGAGATAACCTGCATAGAACCACCTTATTCCCAAACTGTGCTGCCTTCGATAAAATCATTAACTTTATAATGTTCTTTAGCACACAAACCATCGTTGAAGTTCTAACATCACGTTAATCAAATTTGGCAACTTTTCAGAAGAGCAAAACGATTGAATTTTGTATAGATTCTAATAAGATTTTACAATTAAATATTTTACAAGTTCTTGTTAGCTGACACGTGTTCCTGATTAACTTAAACGATGCGTTTTCTGCTAAACGGCATCATAATGACGAAATAGCCAAACTGTGACTTACGTGGTGTTAGAACTTCAACGAAGAAACGCTCTTTAACTATTTAAACATAAACTTTGAATGTTTTCTGGTATTCTATTGTATAGGCGTATACATTGGCCTTTAAAGGGTTTGCTTACTTTATTAAGTCTAAACATTGGTATTTCTAGATTATTCTTATTTCTAGTATTTACTTTGTAAATATCAATTTCTTTTTGAAATTGTTAATATTCTTTTTACCCGACCGCGCCTCAAGCAGGGCTATGTTTTTTGAGAGTATGTATGTTTAATTGTATGGCACGCTCTGCAGCCTTAATTGCTCGATGAATATTAGAACTTTGAAAAATCAAAAAATTTAAAGCCAAAAAAATTTTTTGCAACCTAACAATTTGGGAAAGGGAATGAAAATGAAGGGCTTTAAATTCTAGAAATATCGTAATATATAGTCGGGTTTTCCGTTTTGGACATTTAGCTTGTTAACATATAACCCGGAAACACTTTAAATAAGCTACGCCCTAAAAGATAATAGCTTAAAACGTAACAGTGGAGATTTTCATGAATAGAAAACAGATATTAATAAATAAAAGGTTCCGTCCATGACCCGAGCTGATCGATCCCCGCCACCGACTTCAATACACGGAATTATTTACTCTACTTACGAAAGGAGGGTTGCGTTTTTAAACTTAAAACGTAGCCTTAGCCTGAGGATTTGCTCGTTAAGAAGGATTTTTCATTCACCCCTTGGGACTACCCATAAGGGGACAAAATCTATACATATGATAAAACAGTGGAATTGGCGTGTCTGTCATCTGCACATTTAGTATTTTTACAAAATAATCAATGTTGGGGGGCTAAGGAACAGTAATAGAACACAAATCGACAAAAAAATTGTTGTCTTTTGTCTGTTTATCTGTTTGTCTATTTGTTAGCGCTAATCCCTGGAACTACTGGACGGATTTGAATAAATCTTATTTTGTTTAATAGCTATTAAATCTGGGCAACATATAGGATACTTTTTAATCCGGGGAAATGTACGGTTGCCGCGTGACAGACGAAATTTCGCGCAACGAAGTTGTGGGCAGCAACTGGTAGGGAATAAAATAAATTCTACAATTTATCAAAAAACCTTCCTTTTCCTACGTCATACCACCTGCATGTCATTTTTCAGCCTGATCCGTCCAGGGGTTTGGACTGAGCGTTGATAATGACTATATCAGTCAGTCGCCTTTGAATTTTTAAATATTATTTTATTTAGATGTAGTATAGTGGATAATATCACTTGTGTTTTTAACTTCGACTTCCAAAAAAGGAGGAGGTTTCCCAATTCGAACGTGCACATGTTATTTTTTTTTATGTTTGCTCACCGATTCCTCCGCTGTTTGTTGACCGATTATGAAAATTATTTCGCTATTGTATAGGGTATAGCTGCAGTTTGGTCTTATTTTCACAGAAATGGTGATCCAGTGATGTGATTCAGGAGGAATCGAGGGGTCTCTTTGAAATTTGTATGAACACATTTAGTGATTTTTAGTTTTACTGAAGGATTCCAAATATATGCAACCAAAAGTTGAGATTTTGGATTAATACCCTGGTTCTGAAGGTGCTGTACAGAACTCTTTAATGCTTATAGATAGCCTTATAAAAAGAGAAAAATAAATTAATTTTAAACAAAAAATATAAAAACTACTTCCCCAGCAAAGACATTGGATAGATAAACTAAAAAATTATCTATATACATATAATAAAACAGTTAAAATTGGCTATTAAATGTACAATTTAATAGTTTTACAAAATAATCAATGTAAGTAATGCTAAGGAACAGTAATAGAACACATATCGACAAAAAAAATAGTCTGTCTATCTGTTTATACGCATTAATCTCAGAAACTATTGTATAGTTGACGGTTTTGAATGAATCTTTATTTAACTGCTATTAGGTCTGGGCAACATATAGAATACTTTTATACCGGGAAAATACACGGTTCTCACGTGACATACAATTTTTGCGCAACGAAATTGCGGGCACCGGCTAGTTGACAAATAATTCTATTATCTGTTTATCGATTTCCTTTGTATTCCCTATGTCTCCAAGCGGTCCTTTCGAAGTCAACTAAACTATCCACCTTAGCTTAACTTTGTCCTTTAATCTATGAAGATTTATTACCCTTCTCGTCGTCCTGTCTTTGGACAATCTTGAGCACCCGTCGGGGGCTTAGTTTTGTAAGTACAATGACTAATGCCAAAACTACTACGGAAGTAATAATATAATAATATATTTATTTACATAAAATGTGGTACAAAAGGTGTTACAGTAAAATGAATGGGTCCAACATTCTGCCCTGTGAGAGCGCGCAAAGTTTTTTGTTAGTACTTACAATATTGTCAGCAGCAACACTACATTACATCGTATTACATGTCATGAAGTATATTTAAGCTTTTTTTTCCATATTTTGAAAAAAATTCTAACGCACAGTGAGTGACATTTTCTAAAATACTCGTACATCAATAATAATTTAATGTGAGAAGAATATATGATGATAATAATGTCTATCAATATAACATTATTTCAAATAACAAAATAAAACACATTAATCGTTTAAAAATTCCTAAAGCACAGTGAGTGACATTTTTTAAAATACATCAATAGTAATATAATGTCAAAAAATATACAATAATAATAATGTCAATTTATATAAAATTGTTAAAAAAAAAAAACAAATTTAAACACATTAATCATTTAAAAATTCCTTTACGTCATTTATTTATTAGCTGTCACTATCGACATATATCTCTACACCTTAACATAAGCTAGTCGAGAGGTAAATTTCTCGTTCGTAGACAAGCATCGAAATAAAGTACACTCTTCTCAAAATATCAAAATCTTGACTAAACTCGATAAAAATGTGTTGGCATGTTAGGGTTCGTAGACAAAAGTTGCACGGATTAAAAACCAATCACAAACATTATCTTTAATTTTGTCGACAAACACGAGAAAAAAAAACTTGTCATGTTAGCGTCAATAGAGATGAAGAGATAAACCGGTAATCGTCGAGAAAACGTGTAGACAAAATTCTCACGATGGCTTATCTCATCCCAGCATAACATCTATCATCATGCCAAATTTTAGCCCTATGGTATCACCGTTTCATAAGCAAAATTAGCGAAATAGGCTGACCAGATTTCATTTTATAGACTCTTTCAGTCACACTTATTTCCAGCAGTAAAAATCAGATTTGTATCTGTAGTAAAAATCAGATTTGTATCTGATTTTTACTGCTGGCTTTAGACTATTGTTCTGCCGTCCTCAAGCTTAAATGCCGTTAACCAACATCTGGCTATATATATATATTATGGGCCTATGATGACCATTACAAACCTACATGGATCCAGGCAATTCAATATACCGCCGACAATTGCCTTGTTCTTTTTTCGTATTACAATGACTTATTAGAATAATAACTGAATTAATAATAGTTTAGTTGTCTATAAATGAATTTTTAATATGTTGGTGACATTAGGGAACGTCAAACCTCACGTATTTAGTGTCACGTGACTGCTGACTGGCTGGAACTTGGCTGGGAATAAGAGGTCATAATAACTCCCCTGGTCTCCTACTACTACCTAAAGTTTATGCAAGATTTTTCGTTATTTGAAGAGTACCCAAAAAAGCACTAATTTTCTATATTATATAAATAATTTTATATTTTATAATTATATAAATAATTTTATCTATAAATAGATAAAATTAGTCAATAAAAATTAAAAAGAAAATTTACTTACTACCTTTTATATCGCCGCGTCTCTTAGTTCCTCAACCTGCGGCCACAAACCGCTGAGCCATTATCGATGTTGTTTTTGTCCCGGCATTACGTAATGTCTCCGACGTCTATCATTCCACGAATAAAACAACATTCAAATGTTGGCTTAACATTATCACCCTTTCGTCATATAGCTTTCTTTACAAAGTAATACACGTTGGAAAAACAATTAAAGTTTGACAAGTTAAATTTTTGTAATCTTAGCTATGGCGTCTTATGAGTTTTTTATCAGATCATTAAGTGTCCCGACGCGGGTTTTTATCTCTAAGCTTAAATTATAGTGCAGTACGCCACTGAATAATTTTTCAACATTAATGAAACACACTTTTTCATGCACTATTTCCAATATATAATACACTTCGATTTTATAAATTTATAACAAATGAACGATTAAACCGGTTGTGTATTTAAAAATTTGTTAAATCGAAGTTAATGTATTTGACATAGACCATGGAAAAGTGTGATTCATTAAGGTTGAACATAAATTTCCACCATGAACCAACAGTACAATCAATTAAGTATAAAATAATTTTTCACCTTTATTATACACTCTGAATAAAATCTTTTGTACCAAAGCAGGTTAAGACGAAAATTCTCATCGCTTCGTATCAAAAGAATTTCGTCCAACAAAGCAGCACTTTGATTATGATCACTTAGTGTCAAAGTTCTAAAACGTAACTTGGTCGTAACCCGGTTGCGACGTGTTAATTTACGATCAGCTGACCTCGGCAAGGTCAACGACCGGAGAAAGGGCTGCGGTTTTTATCACACTTGTCTAGAGTGGTCAAAATCTGGAGCGAAATTTATTGTGCGGTGTACTTTCTTTCGCGTGGGATCTTTTATGGAAATCCGACGATAATATTTTTGTGGTGGTAATAGGTTCATATGTATTTCGAACCCGTATTGTAAAAATAAAACTTTAAGAAACAACGTAAAGGTCTGGGAATATTGACAAGTAATTACCAATAAATATACCATATATAATTTAAATTAACCCTCTTTACTTCTAGTCAGTCCTGTTTCACCTTTTTTTAGTTATGACTACTATAATTATAATATGTTTCTAGTTATGACTATTTAAGTTTTTCTCTTAAATTGCGTCATCAGCATACTTAGACAATTCAAAAATGTTGACCGCGAAGAAGTAAAAATTATTTGTTGTACAACAGCATCGCCAGCGTCAGGTACACAGCCTGAGGCTAGGCTATAATTATGTATTTTTACTAAGAAACTTGTTGATGCCCGCAAATTCGTCGCGAAATTTTCTATCACGGGAGCCGTACATTTTTCCGACATAAAAAGTATTATATGACTTAATGACTATTAAGTAAAAAAAGATTAATTCGATTCCGTTCAGGAGATTAGCGCGTAGACAAACAGATAAACAGACAACTTTATTTTTGTCGATTTGTGTTCTATTACTGTTCCTAAGCCCACATTGATTAGTTTGAAAAGATATTAATTGTACAGACACGCCAAATTTACTGTTTTATTATATGTATAGATCAGGTATAGAAATTCACAAATGCATCGTCTTAGAGTCCAGTATAAGTTGCACATGCACACCGTATCGAATCCTGTTTAATTAAAGTGTTAGATGTGACCGGTACAAAGTTTAGCTTTTACACTTATGTAACGGTTCGGCAAATAGAAAACGTAACGAGCATTTTGCTAATTGCCATGACTGAGCTAGGAGTTCGGTGAAAGCATGTGACGTCATTTTATCGATACATCTGTCGATCTATTTTTATTGCCTATAGTATTTTCCTGTGTCTTTGCCCGCGTGGTGATTTATTCCACGTGAGCATATCTGAATATATAATGTGATTCTTGTGTGCTTGTGTTTCTTACTGAACTTACAATCTCTCACTCAACCAAAACGATTTGATCGATGTTGACGACTTTTTTTGTGTGTTTAAGGGGATTTGAGAATGGTTTAAATTTATAAATCAAGACCGGCAGGACAACGTCTGTTGGGATTGCAAGTCGAAATTATTTATATACCTTTAATCAAAATTCATAGCATATTACCAGAATGATTGATGGACAAACATCCAAACAAACTTTTTATTCTCAGCTCAGCTATTTATATAGTTGTCAGCTGTGTTGCCAATAAACTGAAATTGATTGTCAGTTAATTACTACTAAAGTGTTTTTACTAAATTTATAGAATAGTAGCACAAGGGTCAATGACATTTAATCAACTATAGAGCTAACAGTATTCTTAATTTGAATTTGCGTTCGGCACACGTACGATATGGGGAACCATATAATTGGCTGCATTATCGATAACGGAATCGAGTAGCTATTCGATTGTAAAGGTCACATGCAAATCGATTTTATACGTGTGTGTATGTATCGATGTACCGGATATTGATGGTATGAAGTGGTTAAAATTAATGAAAGTATATATTACTGTTTGTACAATAATTAAAATAACAGAAAGGTTTTTTTTAATTCATATAAAATGTTCCAAGCATTTTACCAAATGCCATAATATTCCGGTTCCCTCAATTTGAAAAATAAAATTTAGTAGCAGTTTGTGTAACTGCTACTAAGTGACTACTTAAAGGCATTATAATTTTATCCTAATTTGGAATCTTCTAAACATTTCCTCAGATTGTGAACCTAGTTTTAAGTTGTAGAAGCACATATAGTATGTAAACTTTATATAACTTTATATATATACTAAAAGGATATTTCTCTTATGAAAAAGGAATCCCTTTTTTAATTAATAAACTAGCAGGCAAGTTATCTGATGTAAAGCAATTGCCATGACCCATGGACAACTGGCAAAGTCAGAAGAGTAGCAAATGCGGTGCTGGCTATATACTACGGGAATTAAGCATTTGGGATAGGGAAAAGGTGCAAGAATATGGGCCACTGTAAACTCACTCACCGCATCTGTGAGGCTATGGTATCCCTCCGGTCCAACTCAGGTCAAACTGGACCGTTAGGCCGTTTTTCCACCAACACCGTCAACCGAGAACGAGAATATTACAGCCGGATAAAATGCAACTTTATGACATACAGGTTTCGTTTTCCTCTACGCCTATAATGTCGGCGACGATAGATGTCGCTAGAAAATGAAACTTATAGCTTAGATCATAAAGTTGCATTTTATCGGGTCGAAATAATCTCATTCTCGGTTGACGCTGTTGGTGGACAAACGGTGTTAGTGCTAAGACATTGCTCCCATTCCTTTAGCTATAAATATTAAGCTTTATGTACCTTAGTATTCGGCGGGGTTCTTCTTATGATTAATTTGACCTGCGTTGCACCCGACATCAGCATAATGCATATAAACAACTTAATTACGTGTTATTATCGTTGTGCATGCGATTGTTGATAGCCTCTAAATATGCACGATTTCACTGGGAGAAACAAAACACGTTCGTATATTAGAAGCTTGTTTTATATTCTTTATAAATATTTATAATTGTGAGTTTTAATATTTTTTTTACAAATATATGCCTGTTTAGGTATTGCTCAGCGCTCGATTTGTCCAAGGATCAATTTATACATAGTAGATAGCTATTGATTATCACCACGTTATAATGCAAAGAAAATTGAAAGCAGCATATCTCAAAGAAGATTAGAGAGATATATTTTTTCACACTCAATTACATAAAAATTGAACTCTTCGTTTATTTAGATGTTTTACAATAACTGCTAAATGAAATAAGATAAAATTTTGTTATTAGATATAACTTAAAAAAATGTTAGGATACTGGAATGGAATTTTATTCAATTCTACTCAAAAGGAAAGCTGCGGGTAATAGCTAGCTAGCAAACATTACCTAATGCGGCATAGCAATAGGTTCAACCATCAGATACAAATGATACACGTTACAAGTATTATGCAAATAGAATATTATTATTTTCTAAGCGTTGGCAACCCTGAATGAACTTGACGAGGCAGAATGACCACAGGCGCAGCAATGAGGAAGCGGCGACTTGTCGCCTGAGCCGCTCTACCTTGGTTCTTACCGCAAGTGACGTTTTGCAACTTGTAGGGCTGACAAAAAATATTTTCTAGCTTTATCGAAAAAAAAAGTTACGTTAATGCTTTACTCTATTAGATGCATAGACGAACAAATTTTTCATTATTTAACTTATAGAAATTGTTTGTGTTCATTGATAATTGAAGAAGAAATTTTATAATTTATTATTAATTAATAAGTTTGGTATTCTATGATTAAAACATAGTTTTTAGATCCAAATAATAGATCAGTAAATAAAATAGTTTCATCTTTAGTAAAATGTTTTAAATGGCAACCCTAATGAAGATTAAAATAGATGCCGAAGTACAATATAACTCGTGATTATCCGTAATCAACGAAATAGCCCGTGGATACAGTCGATATTAAAGAAGCCATAAATTACGCAAATGCAATTTCTGATATGATTGATTATTTAAATACATGTTACAATATAGTACGGCAAAAATAGGGTTGGCAAAACTGCTATGATCATATTTCAAGTTAAATAAATAAATAACAATTCAATTAAAATAAATAAATAATATTTCAAGGCTTCCCATCATATACACAAACTTTATTTGGAGTGTAAAAAAAAGGTTGATAATATAGTTTTTGAAATGTTCCAGTTTTTTGGTCAAATAAGAAACACTGAAAAACTGACTTCTAAGAAAAAAACTAAAAAAAAAATTAACTTCTATAAACTGAAAAGTATGAAATAATATTAGTTACTAAATAGGCTTTTTTATGAATTTTACTAAACCTCAACTATAGTTGAACAGCTTATAGAAGTTTATTTTGATTATTTTTTTTTTACTTTTATCTTGAAAGTCGGTTTTTCATTTATTGTTAATAAATATGATTTCACTCATTTTAGTTATCGAGTCAACTAGGTAAAATACATAGTATTCATATAAGTCGATTATTACAGTATTAAAAACTTCTGAATCGACAAAATAAAAACTGTCTAAAATACTATTAAATGTATTAATATAATTTTATGATGTCTGGTGTGATTGTAGCGATGATAATGAATGTAGTCTACATACTGCTACTATGCGTTGCAATCTTGAAACAACGTCGAAACTCTCAAAATTGTTTCTATATAAGGAATAAAGAGTTTTCTCAGTACAATCGGAATGATGGGATACCTTAGTACGAATCAATCACGAAAATCTTGCTTTACTTTATGAGAAGAATACTGAGCAATGCTACTAAGAAATGCTATGCTACAGATTAGATATACGTATTCTTCTCATGATAATAAAATTCGCCATGTGTTTCCACATTTTGAGGAGTTCTATGATCATAATGTGATGATGGGAGTAATAATAATAATATAATTTGCTTAGCAGCATTTTCTAACTGTTCTCAAAATAATGCCCAAACCCCCAAATTCGTATCTATAAATTTCGGATTCGTATCTATAGAATTCGGAGTTCTCTCGGCACTTTAGGAACCATCGTAAACCTTGGTACCAGATCTTATTGTTTGGTAGTACTTACTTGGGATTTTGTCTAAGATAACCAAAATCACTATGTCTATACAAATTTCAAGGAGTTCCCTCATTTACTCATAGTTCCCATCATCAGTCACCACTTTGGTGAACATGGGACCAATTCGGAACAATACTCTATACAACGAAAAAAAAATTTTGAAAATCGGTTCACAAACGTCGGAGCTATGGCTGAACATACATAAAAAACATTTACAGCCGAACATATAACCCCTCGTTTTTGGAAGTCGGTTAAAATTTAGTTGAAAATAGGGTTAACTAAACAAATTGTTCCCTTTTGTATTCACGAGTTTTTCTTTGATCATAATGAAAATTGAAATATTATTAACAATGCTTGGGTGCCAACGAACATATAATTTTTAATCAGCTGTTATAAAATTTACTACTAATTATATACTGCATGTGCTTTTTATCTCGGCTTTTGGCAGAAAACTGCACCTTTTGATATTGGTAGTGTACTACTTTTGGTAGTACTGAACATTTTAAAATAGAAACGTATCTCTAGATAAGTTCTCATTTTAAAAATGTAGAGTAAATCTCTAGATTAAACTATTTAACTGTTCAGTTTAAGCCGTTCGTACATCGTAGCGTGCGTTCAGTGTTTGGAAAATCGTTCGTGGTCTGATGGTCGGTGCACAGTTTACACGGCTTGATGACGCGTACCACCCGCGTTGATGTTCAGCTATTTAACACGTCGTTTATTTTACGTTAAATGTGGTTTGTATATCTTAACAAAGAGTCACATTAAAGACAAAACGTGAAATAATATTTTTATCAGAAAGAAAGACGATGATCAAAGGTAATGAGATGAAAATAAAATGGAAAATAATAAGAAAAAGCTATATAGTATATTTTAACGACCCTTTGTAGACCCCTGTTAACCCCAGCAGCACTTGAATATTTTCAATATAAATGTGGACTTAAAGGTTTTATGACTTTTTGTTGTTGCTTATTTACCCATAAATATCCATGCGGTTACCGTATATTTAATTTTTATGTAAGAACTTCAGATCGTAAAACAATCTACAAAGATTTTGACATATCGTGACAGCTGTCATTGGCCACAGACTAAGATGACAGATGCGCTTTTTTAAATGCGTTTCGATTGCGCAAAAAGACCGATAATCGCTCATCCATCAGATCATTGTTCGCATTAAAATTGTTAAATATCATGTTCAGTTGCCATAAAAACTCGCCTCGCATGCCACGATACTTCGATTATTACAATCGATTCCCAACTAATTATGGGACATCACTACGCGCACAATGGAGGTTAGCAACCTTCATTGTTCATAGGAATGTGAGGCCTAAGCCTTATAAAATTAAATTATAGCAGAATACCCGTTTGATAATGCCGATAATTTGTTTTGAAACTTTGCGGTTGCTTATAGACTTATAAGGATTTGTTGGCCCATAGCTAACATCAAAATTAGTGGAGTTATTTTTTCTTTTTCTTCAGCTTTAAAATGTTTCTTACAAGTCTTGTCGACAGTCGTTTTCCATCAGATGATCCGTCTGTTGTTGCCCCCTAATTCTCATAAAAGAAACTTTATTGACAAGAAAGTTTATAGAGTGAATAAAACAGTAACAATAAGGGCTCTCACCGACGAAGACTATGCAAATGCGCACCATGATAAACTTCACAAGGAAACTCATTCTGTTTCCGACAGCGATACTCCGTCACGTGAACTTTGTATCGTAGGAAGTTATTATTTCGGGTTCCGTGTCGTGAACAAAGATGACAGCTGCGGTATTGACATAGACCGAGTCTGGAAAAAAAAAATGCTCTATTAGCTGTGGCTGAATGGGCAAATTGCCAGAGGCTTTTAACCCGAGAAGGCCCTGGCCAACATATCTTAATATATATAATTCTTCTGTGTGAGTGTTTGTCACTGAAATCCCACACAACTGAACAGATTTTGACGGAATTTTTTGTATGTGTTATAGCGGACTTGAGAATCGTTTTGATTCCTATATCTAGACCGACATTACAGCGTCTGTCGGGTTCGCTAGTTATGTGTATTTGTTAGTTTTTAACAGCGAATTGATTTATAAATGTAAATTTCTTGCTTTTTCCCGCTGCTTCGTTATCAATAATCTTCGTGGAAACTTTCATCGCCTATTTTATCCGCTTAACTACAGGCTCTAACCTCCCATATATAACTCCAATAACAAAGCAAGAGAATGCAAAATGATTTAGGACTCTGGACTAAGCAATACAAGAGTACAACCAACGTTTTGAATAGTTTTAACACAAAACATGGAGCAATGTTACATAATCTTGCTCACAAATCAGTACTCGATAAGGGGTTTTGTGGCTAATCTCATTCCCATGTAGCGACATGTCGGAAATCGATCGCATCGTCTCTAAATAAGTTCCTTATACAGTCTTTACGGGTGACTTGTCTTATCTACAACTTTGATGTAAGAGTAGAAATGCTGATGGGACGGATTGGAAATATCAATGTTTCATGTTACGTTAGGGTAAAATGTAGTTTTTATTTTTATATAGCATGTATGTATTTTATATACATTATTGGTACACAAGCCTGCGTGTGTCACTAAACTAAATTTATTCTACATCGCAAAGCGCATTACACTACATTACAACAGAAAGTAAAAAAAAAGTGTAACAAAAAAAACATAGCAAAAAAGAAAATGTATTTCCTTACATGCAAAAATTTGAAAATGTACCTATTAACAAAATATCTATACAGTATATTTGAGAAGAAAAAAAAATCAATTAAAACTCTACTTAAATATTAACAAGATATTTGTCTACCATCTAGATTACTTATAGCTGACTGATATTACGTGTTGGCTGACCTTACATTTTTTAAACTCGATAATGAGAAATATCGTGATACTGTCAAATGCCAAGGATAAATCGAATAAGTCGAATATTGTGCCATTACGCACAAAATCAATATCAATTATATCAGTAGATTATTTTGGCTGTTCCGGGAGGCAGGTAGAATTTTTTTTTAATTTTGCGCGTCACTAAAACACGAGAACAGCTGAAAATTTTATTTTGAAGTATTCGAGGAGTTCCTTCATAGCTAATTTGCGGATTTAAGTAATTTGGTCGCGGCTTGTCTTATTCAGCCGAATGACGTAGATCCGCCAGCTAGCTAGCAATTATCTCGATGGTACCATGGAGGAAATTGATACAGAGCCAGTTGACGGCCCTACTTCATTTCATCTATCCAATCAATCCATTCCATGTAAGTTGTGGTCTGTTTGCTGGGTTAGACATAATGCGAATAACTTCCTTAGATTCTCAATCTTGCTCTGTTTCAACTTCCCTGAATGTCATCAAGAAATATTAAAAAGTCCAAAATTTTTTGCGCTTGATACGTGACATCATACAAACCACAACTAATAATAATCTAGATGAAATCTGTGGTGAGGTGCCATTTGGATAACACGAAATTGTACGTTTCAAGGTAATGCAAAAAAAGGCCATAAAATCTAAGGAATTTGAACAAGCTATAAAATTGTTATAGGCTTTAATGTGTTTAGTACTTAATATGAATGTCAATGTCTACGGAAATCAACTTACATATCAATAAATTTGCTTATACCCGCGGCTTCCATTAAAAAGTATAATTTCATAGAAACTTTCATTCTCCGTTTTAACTCTTTGGGCATATAATTTATCAAAACCCTTACTTTGCGGTTACCTACGTGATACGCACACGTGCTGAAAATGTGGTCAAAAAGGTGGACGGTTATTTAAAATTATTTTGTGAAAGCAAAGTAAAATCTAAACATTTCGAATTCAAAATTGACAGCAGTCCAAACCACTGGCCGGATCATGCTGAAATTTGGCATGTACGTTGGCTTTTCATCAGGTAACCCGTTTACTTGTTTCCTCGTGATTTTATAAAGGAAAGCGGTAAGTTCATCTCATAAAATCTGCCAGTTTTATTTTTTAGGATATCAACGATGATCATGCTCGGCCTGCTGATAGTTTTTAAAAGTATTTTAAATTATTTCAATTCACATCTTCAATATTTAAATGTGGTGTGAACCTTACAATAAATCGTACGAAGAAGGAATCACAGATGAAGTGCGTTTGCGTACAGAATATCAAAATTGAAACAATGGTTATAAATGATAATATTACCGGGAGCTGCAAGAATCGCCCATAAGTGAATATGAAATGGTGCCATCGATTAAATTTAAATAAAATTTGATTACATTACGACAAATATGCAGCCATAAATCCAGACTTATTCGTGATATAAAGTAATATAAATATTAGCGCAGGTCCGTAAAGTTTATACCACGCAAAAAGAATTGTGTGTTTTGTTTAGTTACAATTTTTATGTTGAAACAAAATATTTTTTTGGGACTGCCTCACTATTTGCGCATATAAAGCATTATAGCCTACAAATACAAACGCTATTGTTCGAAATTCAAGATGAAATTCTTGCAATAACGGCATAGTTTAACGGTAAGCTCGTTCCGAGTTCTCACTACTATTGTTCCGTTTTTAATAGAAATTGTTAAAACTTAATGGCTTAGGCTCAGTATTACCTGGGGCATAATGAGAAACTTGCGTTTAGTTCGCTAAATATGCATCATGGTTAGAACTAATTAAGTTTCTACGATTTTATGATTATCTTTTGGCTGTTAAGGTGCGGTTCTGAGTTACTTTGTATAATATGTATTTTTTGTGATAAGGCGTAGGAAGCCGCGAGGGAAAGCTTTTACTCGCATCTTCGCTTGCGTTAAGAAGTATTTTCATATAAAATTTCATCTCCTATTTTTTCCATTTGGAAGTAGGTTCTATCTTTACTGATGCCTTTAGTGCGGAATATAGTTATTGCCAGTTTTCTTTCTAAACGCATACATTCTTCAACTTCTCTGTATCCTGCATTTTCTAGAAAAGAAAAAGTCCGTTTTAACTCGGCGTTTGAGTTAGTGTGACACTAAATTAAGTCTGACTTTCATGCGCGTGCGCAGTCATGTTCTCCCGCTACTGCCTATTGTTTATATACTTTCCGTCACACTTGTAATATATACGTAATATATACGAGAAAAGAAAACGTGACCTTTTCATTTTTTTATGCCTTAGAAAGTATATTACAGAAGGCAATTATTGCTCCGGCAGTCATGGTGTTTTCTATTTGCTACCGAAGATATTTTTATCGGTTCATCTATGATACAGTTATTGATTTAAAAACTTGATGATCAAGCGAGACGTTGTTATACATAGCTTGGCTATAATGAGTCTTCAATCTCTTACCTCGCCAAATCTTCGGAACTGCTAAACTGATATTTGTCTAAATGGGCGAGCGAAGCGAGGCCTCTATATTTATTTATTTATTTATACTTAATGCACAATACTGGTACAAAGGCGGACTTAGTGCCTAACGGCTCTACCAGTCAACCTTCGGGCGTTTGGAAGCAAAATTATGCAGGTGCCTATAATGTAAAATAAAACGATAAAAAAATTAATCAAATTTACAAATTACTATCTAAAATGAACTATATCCCTCGTACATGTTTGTGGTACACTTTACGGGAAAACTATAAGAGCATATTAATTTATGTATATGTCTAGATGAGTTTAAAAATGAAATGGTTATAATATTGTAGACAATGAGAAAAAGAAAAAAATGTATTGCACTACTAATGCCACCGTTGAGATAAAGTGTGCAACAACTAAAGTTAAACTTATCTTAACAGTTGCACATCTCAACTCATAGATGGCGTTAGTAGTACAATATTATTTTTATAATTATTTAAAATCA